>VWZD01007920.1:36493-52746 GCA_013396695.1 Sakesphorus luctuosus | reverse complement strand
CCTGGAGCTGGACCAAGGGTTGGACTTGATGATCTTGGAGGTCTTTTCCAACCCAATCAATTCTATGATTCTATGATTCTATGAAACAGCTCTTGTACTATTCTCTCATTGGGTCCCAAGAAACTCAGATTAATGAATTTGCAATTGAGTTAAAGTAAATTAATACCATGATATTTTTCACCTTTTTGGTGTTCTCCAAAGGAATATTTTAACTTTTCTGTTTTTCTTGGCTCCTTGCATCTTCTTTGGAAAAAATAAGGCAGCCTTTATCATATCAGTGATAACAAGGACTACTTGAAGGTATAATCACTCTTGTTCTTTGTCATCAGGAGCTTGTTTCCCAGAGTAAAGAAAGTACTAGAATTTTATGGTTTTCCTGTCATGTAGGAATTGCTCTTATTAATAGCCTTAAACCAACTTTACCAAGAGGTGTCTGGTGTGTTTCTTGTTACCAGGTCCTTGTCATAAACTTTTGCAGGGCAGGGTTTTTGCCCTGTTTCTGACCACTGTTGGTTTCAGAAAAGGCTTGAGAGAATAGGTTTTTTAAATGACTGGGTGGACAGAAGTGAGGGCTCGCAGCACCTGAGACTTTTCCATGTTGTTTTTACAGAAATCTTTTTACAGGCTGTAATGACTTTCTAGGGCTGTGCCATGCTGCAAAAAAGTTTGATCAATTGTAGTCATGTGACATGAAGGTTTTCTCAATCTCTGATGTATGTTTTTACAGTGCTTTATTCAAAGTATTGAATTACTGTTTCATATGCTTAGGAATATACACAATTATTGTTTTATATCCTACTAACTATGAGATACACCTTCCAAATATGCTGCAGTTTTACTGAATAAGATTGACTGAGTCTGAACTTTATTAAGTCAGTGTTCTGGAAAAAGATACTGTTTGCTTAAAAACAACACTTTGTTAAGATTTAGCTGAGGTATGATTTTGGTTTAATAAACCCCAGAAATTAATTTGGATTAGATGAAATCAAGACAATTTTAAAACTGCATAAAGCCTACATTTCATGCCACAATTATTTAGCTCAACTCTATCCATCATAATATATGAGGCATGACAACATTTTACACTCTTCATTAACGATGAACATTTCTGATACAGCTGATATATTAAACATATGTATAGCTTGGGCAAAATAAAGCCTGATAGGATTAAAACCAAGCAGGCAATGAAAATTGATATATATTATTAAAACCACATTTTCTTTAATAGGTATTTGAAATTGCAGGTTCTGTATTTTTGCTGCTGAATACAAGCACAAGGTGAAGCTCAGGTTGTCCAGGCAGCTGTGAGTCCCACCAGACAGATCCTCTCTACTTTGCATTTCCAGAATGGGGAGGGACAGCAACTCCCTCATTCCCAGCAGAAGAAAGAATTCAACAGCAGTACTGATAAAATAAATATTCACCAGCCTGAAAAAGGGTTGTAAAACAGAATACAAAATGCCTGGCTGTAATTGTAACCAGCAGTCAGAAAGTAATTTCCACCTTTCTGCATCTTTTCATTACCTTAGTCCTATCTCATGGGCAAAAGCAGTAAGTAATTGGGTGAAAAACTTTTAATTTGGCTGTCGGCTTTTCTTGTTTAGTTTTGTTTGCTTTCCTTTTTTTTAAGTGACCATAATGCTTGCAGGAAGTACAGAGGACATTGTGGCTATTTTCTTACCTAGAGTTCAGAAATTTTCTGAAACTGCTTTGATGCTCAGCATCAAGGTGGGGATGGAAAGGCTCCAGGATTATGAATTTCCCTTGATTAGTAAGTAGGGTTGCTGTAAGGAGGAATCACTACATGAGCTAATGATTTAGCTATCTATTTGACTGGCTTCCTGATTTTGGTGCCCAAAGGCACATTGTGTGAAGCCACTTTCAGCTCCATTGTTTCTCTCCATTCTGACAGATTAGTGATTAGAGTTTCACTGTATATTGTTAAATGAGCTGCAGTGTATGCAGCAGCTGAGTTTGACTTTTTGGGTATAAATTTATGACAGCACTTATGGAAACAGCATTTGTGGAAATCAGCTTTTAGAGACTATGATACAGAAGTATCTTTATGACTATCATTTGCTATAAAAATCTCCAGATTTTGGTTTTCAAATAAATTGATTGGCTGGGAATGTCTTTTGCCATTCAGTTTTCCTCATAACCTTGCTTTGGTTATTAATAGGTTATTTGGTTAGTATTCTAAAATACAGGATGGCAAATAAACCATGCAAGAGTGAGAATAAGAGTAAAACTAAAAATAGATTCAACAAATAAATGCTCAGAAGTGGTTTAAATAAGAACAGTGACCACAGCCTCGATATAGGACATTTTTCTGTGAGAAGCACTAAATTCAATAGTGGAAAAAAATGTTTATGGCTTTGAGACACCTTTCCAGAGCATTCTACCACATCTATGGCTCTGCACACATGCTGGGAGAGGCTAGGAATGAGGGTCCAGTCTTCACTGAGATAAGCTGAACCACCAGGCTTATAAAATACACTATTATCTTCATGACAGAAGGAGGAGCAAAGCAGCTGTTGTTTTGTGAACTATAATTGTTTGTCTTGATTGCTGCTGGAGCACTGCAGCAAGAGGCTGATTTACAGGCTATGACTGGCCTGGGCTTATTTTCCCAGTCATGCAGGTGATTTCTGTGTCAATCGGTCCCTTAGTACATTGTCGGCTTCTACTTTTCCAGCTACTGATTAGCTCAAGATCATTAACAAGGAGAGCAAGACCAAGAGACAAGATGACTCTCCTGTTTCAGGGTAAAAGCTAATTATCCAAGTTCAAAGGGAAAAAAAATCAAAATCATGATGCAGATTAAGATAATTGCTCACTGTACCCAACTCTAGAACAATTTTTCCGTGCTCTAAGACTGTTATTCTGTTCTCTAGTCTACATGATCTGGATTTTTTTTCCATTTTTATATAATGAGTCCCTTTGCCAGGGTTTTGGTTTTGTTATCTTTTTAAAAATTATTTTTCTTTTATTTATTTGTTTGTTTCTGTACTCTTAGTCATCAAGGCACAGTTTTCCCTGCCTTGCTGTGGTAACTTGATTTGTGTCATCCCGTGTCATTTCCTTGCACTGTGAATAGGTTCTCAGATAAATTAAGTCCCTTTTTATAGAACTGTTGGCTAGCCAATAATTCCTTAAATGAATTTATGCGGTTGATTATCTCTACCCACACAAAGAGGTTAATTGTATCACACAAGTAATTTACTTGCTCTTCCTTGCTGTTGCTCATTTATTATGGTATCTATGGAAAAACCTGTGGATGTGCTGACTTGTAGCACGTGCACTCACACTTTTGGGATGCAAACACAGCAACAGGCAGGTGTTGGGTTCTGGCTTAGGGTTATGAAATAAAATAATGGGAAATAGTATGGAAAAACCATTGTGTAAAGTTTTCCTCCTTGTTAGTACTTTGTAAAATTACCTTCTTAAAACTGCCAGAATGGGGCAGGGGTGGGTGGGTGGCTGTTGGGGGAGGGGAATTTGCATGTGGCAGGTTGGAGAGATGGGTAAAGAAGAACACTCTGAAATTCCACAAAGGCAAGCACTGCACCTGTGGAGGAATAACCCCAGGCAGCAGGACAGGCTGGAGGTGGATCTGCTTGAAAGCAGCTCTGTGGAGAAGTACCTGGGGGCCCTTGTGGACAACAAACTGCCTCTGAGCTAGCAGCGTGCCCTGAGGGCCAGTGGTATTCTGAGATGAATTAGGAAGAGCATTGCCAGCGTGTCAGGGAGGGAATTCTGCCCTGCTACACAGCCCTTGGGTACATCTGGAGTTCTGTGTCCAGTCCTGGGCTTCTCATAATATATGTGGAGCTTCTGGAGTGGGTCCAGCAGAGGCTATGAAGATATNTTGCTGTAAGGAGGAATCACTACATGAGCTAATGATTTAGCTATCTATTTGACTGGCTTCCTGATTTTGGTGCCCAAAGGCACATTGTGTGAAGCCACTTTCAGCTCCATTGTTTCTCTCCATTCTGACAGATTAGTGATTAGAGTTTCACTGTATATTGTTAAATGAGCTGCAGTGTATGCAGCAGCTGAGTTTGACTTTTTGGGTATAAATTTATGACAGCACTTATGGAAACAGCATTTGTGGAAATCAGCTTTTAGAGACTATGATACAGAAGTATCTTTATGACTATCATTTGCTATAAAAATCTCCAGATTTTGGTTTTCAAATAAATTGATTGGCTGGGAATGTCTTTTGCCATTCAGTTTTCCTCATAACCTTGCTTTGGTTATTAATAGGTTATTTGGTTAGTATTCTAAAATACAGGATGGCAAATAAACCATGCAAGAGTGAGAATAAGAGTAAAACTAAAAATAGATTCAACAAATAAATGCTCAGAAGTGGTTTAAATAAGAACAGTGACCACAGCCTCGATATAGGACATTTTTCTGTGAGAAGCACTAAATTCAATAGTGGAAAAAAATGTTTATGGCTTTGAGACACCTTTCCAGAGCATTCTACCACATCTATGGCTCTGCACACATGCTGGGAGAGGCTAGGAATGAGGGTCCAGTCTTCACTGAGATAAGCTGAACCACCAGGCTTATAAAATACACTATTATCTTCAT
Organism: Sakesphorus luctuosus; assembly: GCA_013396695.1. Lineage (NCBI taxonomy): Eukaryota > Metazoa > Chordata > Aves > Passeriformes > Thamnophilidae > Sakesphorus > Sakesphorus luctuosus. The sequence goes on along the minus strand of VWZD01007920.1, from coordinate 48,150 downwards.
GACAGAAGGAGGAGCAAAGCAGCTGTTGTTTTGTGAACTATAATTGTTTGTCTTGATTGCTGCTGGAGCACTGCAGCAAGAGGCTGATTTACAGGCTATGACTGGCCTGGGCTTATTTTCCCAGTCATGCAGGTGATTTCTGTGTCAATCGGTCCCTTAGTACATTGTCGGCTTCTACTTTTCCAGCTACTGATTAGCTCAAGATCATTAACAAGGAGAGCAAGACCAAGAGACAAGATGACTCTCCTGTTTCAGGGTAAAAGCTAATTATCCAAGTTCAAAGGGAAAAAAAATCAAAATCATGATGCAGATTAAGATAATTGCTCACTGTACCCAACTCTAGAACAATTTTTCCGTGCTCTAAGACTGTTATTCTGTTCTCTAGTCTACATGATCTGGATTTTTTTTCCATTTTTATATAATGAGTCCCTTTGCCAGGGTTTTGGTTTTGTTATCTTTTTAAAAATTATTTTTCTTTTATTTATTTGTTTGTTTCTGTACTCTTAGTCATCAAGGCACAGTTTTCCCTGCCTTGCTGTGGTAACTTGATTTGTGTCATCCCGTGTCATTTCCTTGCACTGTGAATAGGTTCTCAGATAAATTAAGTCCCTTTTTATAGAACTGTTGGCTAGCCAATAATTCCTTAAATGAATTTATGCGGTTGATTATCTCTACCCACACAAAGAGGTTAATTGTATCACACAAGTAATTTACTTGCTCTTCCTTGCTGTTGCTCATTTATTATGGTATCTATGGAAAAACCTGTGGATGTGCTGACTTGTAGCACGTGCACTCACACTTTTGGGATGCAAACACAGCAACAGGCAGGTGTTGGGTTCTGGCTTAGGGTTATGAAATAAAATAATGGGAAATAGTATGGAAAAACCATTGTGTAAAGTTTTCCTCCTTGTTAGTACTTTGTAAAATTACCTTCTTAAAACTGCCAGAATGGGGCAGGGGTGGGTGGGTGGCTGTTGGGGGAGGGGAATTTGCATGTGGCAGGTTGGAGAGATGGGTAAAGAAGAACACTCTGAAATTCCACAAAGGCAAGCACTGCACCTGTGGAGGAATAACCCCAGGCAGCAGGACAGGCTGGAGGTGGATCTGCTTGAAAGCAGCTCTGTGGAGAAGTACCTGGGGGCCCTTGTGGACAACAAACTGCCTCTGAGCTAGCAGCGTGCCCTGAGGGCCAGTGGTATTCTGAGATGAATTAGGAAGAGCATTGCCAGCGTGTCAGGGAGGGAATTCTGCCCTGCTACACAGCCCTTGGGTACATCTGGAGTTCTGTGTCCAGTCCTGGGCTTCTCATAATATATGTGGAGCTTCTGGAGTGGGTCCAGCAGAGGCTATGAAGATATTTGGGGGACTGAAGCATCTCTTACCAGGAAAGGCTGAGGGAGCCTGGCCAGTTCAGCCCCAAGAAGAAGCACTGAGAGAGGATCTCATCTGTGTCTGTCAGTGTTGGCAGGGAGAGGTCAGAGGATGGACCAGGCTCTGCTCAGGGTGCCGAGCAATGGGACAAGAGGCCATGGGCAGAAACTGATGCACAGGAAGTTCCATCTAATTATAGAACTTCTTTACTGTATGGGTGCCTGATGGAACCGTGGAACAGTTTGCACAGAGAGGATGTGGAGTCTCCATCACTGGAGGTATTCAAGAACTGCCAGGACAAAATTCTGTGCAATGTGCTCTGGGATCACCCTGCTTAAGTAGGGAGGTTGGACCAGACGACCTTCTGTGGTCCCTTCCAACCTGACCCATTCTGTAATTCTGTGACTCTGTAATACTGTTGCTAAGGAAACACATTTGGGGTTGATTTGTGCTAAGAATCAATGGTTATAATCTGAAAAAGGAAAGATTCTGATTTGTGAAGAGATAAAAGCAACCACAGTGTGGTCAGTCTAGCAAAGGAGCAGGGACCCAAGGAAACTGTGAGATCTCTGTCTCAGGAGGTGACTGGATGTTTTATTATCCTGAGCTGTCAATCTGAAATTAGTGCTGACAAAGTTGTGAGCTAGAGGCTGGTCTAGAGATTTGTCTTGCCTCTTCCAATTTCAGTGATTCTGTGAGTCCGTAGGAGTGAATTCACAGGAAAGTCTAAAACCCAATATAAGTTATTGAAAAATATACAAATCACTGTGTAGTGCTTGTAAAAAGTGTGTGTGAATTCAGTTGATGGGTATTTTTCAACATTACTGATAATTTGAAAAGAAGACCTTGATAAACTTTCTGATGTACAACCTCTTCCCCCACTGACATAATACCATTTAAAACTTTCCAGCCAAAGGGTCCTGAGTGCTGCCTGAACCAAGTGTAAACACCATGCTACACCAAAAGCAAATGATAAAGGTAAAAAGCATAGACAAACATTCTGTCTGAAAAACATTTTCTAGACCTTTCAAATAACAAAGTCTTTGCATAGGGGAGGAATGGACAAATTTGAAAACTATTTGCTAAACAAAACAGAGACTAAATTCTTTATGAATAGGATTAATAATTGAATAGTCAGTCGGATTTTGTTCTAATTTTCTTTCCCTCTTCTGCATTACTGTGCTTACTAAATTATTTCAGAACACAGGTTCCTAGGTGACCAAGTTTTTCCATCCCTGGCAAACCTCTAAAAGTCAGAGGGGGAACAGGCATATCTCTTTGGAGGCCTGGTTCATCACCTAGCTTATGACAAGCAACATTCGCTACTTTGCTGCTTGAGAGAAGGGAGTAAAACAGAGTGCAGCATAGGGGGAAAACAGGTGGAGGGAGGGAAGGTAAAAATGAAGTGGTATTTGCAAACAAAACTTCCTCCACTTTCAGATTTAATCAAACACAAGAATGATGAAAGTTTTTTTGATGTGAAAACAGGATGTGAGGAGAACAGACAAAGATGCAGCAGGTAAGAGAAAAGGGATGGTTGCCATGTGTTTTGCATGTGTAGTGCTTCTGTGACTTTTACGTGGGTCTCTGCTTTGGCTGGAGTACTGGCACACCTATGAACATCCACTCCTTCCTCACAGAACTGGAGGACTGGAGTCAGAGCAGAAGGAATTCTTTAGAATCCAGAAGTTCATCCCTGAGTAATTTAAAGAGAGAGAATAGTTGGGAATTTAACTTTTGAGACTGGGGACTGCCAAGGGTGTATTCCAGACAGTTCCATCCATGGCAAGGAGCCACAGCCAAGCCTGGCAGAGCCCCTCAAACACAGACACAACTGCTGAAATGTATGGAAGTGAGGGCAGAGCCTCTGGGTGAGCAGAGGAGTGAGGAAAAGCAAGTACAGGGCAGGAAGGGGCAGAGCACCAATGGGGAGGTGCAGCCAATAAGGCCAGAGTGGGAGCAAGTGTGGTGTGTTCTGGGAGAGAGTGAGAGGAAGTTGCTGCACAGGTGAGGGCTGAGGGTGACCTGTCCCTGCAGGGCTCCAGGTGTGCAGGTCTGGGTGCAAATCAGGCCCTGGGGAGGTCCTGGGAGAAAGGTGCTGGGGTGTGTTTTGTCTTTGTTAAAACCCAAATTGATTTAAACAAGCACCAAATGAAATTTTTCTTCACCAAGTCGAGTTTGACTCACCTGCACACCTGGCATGCAGTATACCTGCGTTTACCTGGGCCCACAGGCCCATCCTGATTTCCTTCATCCTGCTGTGGGTGACTGAGGGGCTGGCTGGGTGGGAGTGTGGTCTTTCACCAAGGGGAACCCTCCACAGACTTAAAAGCTGCAATCAGCCAGTGCAAGAGCCTGGCATTTAGAACTTCACTCCTGCCTTCCTGGAGATTTGGGACAATGTGACAATTTGTGGCAATGTGTGAATAGCTTGCATGCGGAGATGGTCTCCTCATGATACATCACTTGCACAGTTAATGTAACTGTTTTTTTAGTTAAACTTGGCAGCACTCAGATTTAAGAGAGGATCAGAATATAACTCTGATTTTCCATCAGAAGAAATGAAATAACCGACTGCAAACCCTGCAGCTGAATCTGCAGAAAGGTGCTGACAGTAACGGTATCTTTTACAGAATAGCTGTTGTTGCAACCTATTTACGAAGCTGGATTTTATGTCAGTAATAAATTGAGGCATTTCCAGTAAGTGATGCTAGATACTTCATAAATACCTCATCAATTAAAGGCACCTTTTGATGCCTGCAAGCTCAAATATGACACTTCACATCATTAAAATCCTCATTTATAACCTTTGCAGCAGATAAGTCATATCGTCTTTCAACTGATAGATTTTTATTACATCATTATCTGTAAAATTACTGTTGGAAAGAGATTTACTTTAAATTGTTCAAAGGTGTGAAGAGCTATCAACAAGAGTTTTCATGAACTTGGACAAGAAGCAACTCTTATGTGTCCTTTATTTTCAGGAATTTAGTGCAGAGTGTGCATGGAACAGGTTTTTATATACAGAGCTGTCACATGACTGAAAAAGAGGAGGAGTGAAATAACATTTAAATGTTGTATGTGCTTACACAGAACAGGTCAAGATCTCTTAAGCATCCTAAAGGCTACTGAGCTCTATTTCCAGCATAATAAAAGGCTCAGTATCCATGAAAAACCAGATGGGTACGTAGCTCATGTCTATATAAAGTGGTAGCAGAGCACCACTTCTTATGAAGTTATTAAGAAAAAAAGGTGAAAGGGAAATCTTTCTTGCTAATAGCAAAGAAGGGTCGAGGTAGTTTTAAGAATATCAGGTTTCATGATGACATTAAGCAAAAGAAGGCTGTGGTATAATTACTTTCCACTGTACACTGGCTTGTAGTTTTTATTTTACATCTTAAGAGTACATGTTATGGGAGTTATTTGCATTTAATGATGCTCCAATTTGTCATTCAAAGCTGATTGAAGTCAGGCTACCATGAATCTGCTTTACAGCAGGTACCTTTTATGCACACTTCATGGACATGGGTAGCATTAAAGCCACCATCAAGTGTCAAAAAGTTACATAGAAATGCATCTCTGAATGCCATTTTTATGTGTAGTGCTTTCTATGTAGTAAATGCAGGTTAAAAAGCCTGTTGCATGTTATTTTATTGCAGGGGTTCTTGAATGTGTGTTGTATAATCAGCTTGCAGAGGCTGCAGAAATTAAAGTTTTTGAAATGTGACATTTCTGCACTTTGCTTTCTAGAAAAGAACAGCAGCCTGACATTTGGGTTACTTCAGTGTCCAGGAGAACAGGATTGTTCCTTGCTGTGCTGGGTGTGTCATCATATATTGCTTACTCATGTTGAAGTGTGGTTCTGACACATAATATTGTGCTGAGCAGAAGGACTTGGCCAAAGGTTTACCCATCTTCATGTAGGGTGCTCTTTTGAAACCGTGAACATCTACTGAAAAATACTGTTTTCTTTGCCACATTTCTTCTGCCTGAATAGTTCTTGCCTCCTTCTGTCCAGCTCTGTCCTCTTTAATGTATTGAGATCTGATTTTAGAATAGCACATCCATTTTTTTCCTTTTTTTTTTATCCTGAGCTAGCCCTTAAAAAAATGTAACTCCCTGTGCAGTGACCTAAGCAGCTGAATTTGTGTTTGTATATACCAAATGATGAACGCACTAAAGCGACTGTTACAACTGATAAGGTGCAGCCCCACTATACGACAGTCTTCAAATTCACATTAGCAGATGGTTATGAGCTGGGATTGTTCCATGGACTTAATAGTTTCATACACTTTAGGGCCAGAGGGAGCCATTGATGCAATCAGTGTGTCTGGCTTCCCATGTAAAATGAACCTTAGAATTTCAGCAGATGATTCCTGTGTCAAGCCTGATGACTTTTATTGGAACTGGAGCATGTGTTACAGAAAATTACTGTTCTGTTTTCAAAAGACTGGGCAGTGGGATATTCCGTATGGTCATTCCATCTACCTAGTTGTTCTTCTAGTAGTTGATACATTTTTCTGTTAAAATATGTGGGTGATATGAAGTTTAAATTTTCAACACTTGAAATTACTCTTTTCCATGTGCTTTTGTCAACCAGATAAATATCCAAAGTTTTCTTACCTAAGCAGTCAGACAAGGCTCTAGTCCCTTCTGGCCTTGTGCACATTTCATACCAGCTAAGAAGATGACTTAATGTGTCTTAATAAATGCTAAATATACACAAAGAACTAAAGCTTATTCCTGTTACAAAGCCCCAAGCCACATATAGTTAAATGTGTAGATGGAAATGAGACTGATATGTATTTGCTTGCATGGACTGATTTGAAAAGAGTGAATTTATGTAAGATCCTCATGAGTTTCACACTTACCTTGACATCTTGTGTACCTTGGTACTGATATGCAGCAGAGAGATGTTTCAGTCAAGTAACACAACTCTTCACTAGCTGGTTTGACCGACAAGTCAAACTCCAGTTGGTTTAATTTCAAACTGTCTTCACTCTGAAAATGCAGTATTACAAAAATGGCTGTTGAATTGCATGCTCTCTACTTCTGTCTTGTAAATGTATATTTAAAAACATTTTAAAGAACTTGGATTCAGGACTGGAGCCAGGGGCATGTATTTAAAAGATAGACAGTGCTTAAGGAGACAAGGCTTGTGGCAGAGGGGAGGTTTGTATCATGGTGTAGCTTTAAAAGCAGCAGATTTACTTGCTGCAGGAAAAGGGAGCCTTGGGGACTGGATGGCTTGATAAAAACTTGAGGAGAGTGAATTCATCGAGAGACTTGGGGTTTTCCTCAGGCAGCTGACTGATGGCTCCCAAGGACTCCTGAGGCAGAAGTAGCTCTTTGTGTAGGAAGCTAGAGGCTACTAAACCCCAGAAAGGAAAGGAACGGAGGATGGGAGGTATGCCATGAAGAAGAGATTGGAAATGGAGAGCAGCATCTGGAGATATCTTAGCTTTTAATTTACTGTTATATTTAAACAAGGTTAAAAATGGATTTCTTTTGCAGCCACAGACAGGGATATGGTGGTTGCATATGTGAAGGCTGCCTTTAGCTGCAGCCTTGAGATTCTGGTTAAATTAGCATATACTCTTCACAATGAAAGCTGTTTAATTTTTCATTATCACGTGGATTTTTTTTACTTTACTTTGTTTTGAAGTTTTAGTTTGTTTTGTTAATAAGTCAAAGGTATCCATGGTAAAATTTTGATCCAGCTGCACATGGCTAAATCAGGAATGAAGTGAGTGATTCAAACTAAGTTAGTGAGAACTTAGGAAAAAAAATGAAGCCATAACTAACATTTTAAAATAATGCAAATTGAGGAAACAGTTGAGAAATTATGTTTGACGATGAATTGATGGGAGACTTTGAGTATTTTAGGGGTCATAGGACAGCTTTCATCATTTTTCTGAATTTATTATCTTATTATAGGTGCTAAAGAAGGCCTGATGGATTTTGTGAATACCAATGACAGCTGTGAAGAGTAGAAGTGGGTTGCAAAGACAGGACTGGTAGCATATCAAAACTTAAGGCTCATTAACTTTTCAAACTTGGAAATATTCTTCTATCTCATGGACTGTGTATATATGTAATTGTCTGAACAGTGTTAAACTGGGTTGGTGCTCTATGTGTCACATACTCACTTTAAAATATTTCCTGAAGTAAACATCAGAATTTCAGTGGATAATTTAAAAATGATTTTGCATGGTCTTACTAGTGTTGATGCAACTAGAAATGTGAACTAGATCATACAATGCCCACACCTCTTGTGTAACTATGAGAGTTGCATGAAGGGGTGTGTGGAAGGAAGAATATTTTACATGCTGCAAAACTTTAGATCACAGAAAAACAAGACCATTCTGAGTGTCAAATTACTGCTATGAGCAGGGACTCTCAGCATCTGCTTACTGTGTCTGGTGTTTGTAAGTGCAGCTGGTGGCTTTAGGATGTTAGTTTCCTTCACATTTCTTAACTTTGAAGACTACCTTCATTACTAAGAGAGGAAGAGGGCTTTTAAGCCAGACTGGTGTTTCTGTTTTGTAGCTCTCCAGTCTCTTTGGGGTTTTTAATAGCCACCCTGTGTAATTCTGACACAGAAGTAACCTAAGGGCTGAATTTGTAGTAATGCTCATATTGTACATCTATTGGGATGTTCCAGAGGCTGTTCAGAGAGAATGTGAGTGATACTGGGGTTGTGCTTCTTGGGCACAGAGGAGGATTCTTTAGATTTGGGATATGAGCTCAACATCCTGTTTTTCTTCATCTGGGAGAATACTCTTATGTTCCCAGTTACTGAGCAGCAACCTTCTGTTATCAGAGGAATTTCACATGCTGCAGGCATTATCAGGTTTAAATACAAGTGAATGAGAGATGGTGAGACTAATCACTATCCAAATTTTTTATTCTTTCTTGGGAAGCACACAAAGCTTCTGTCGTTAATGGAAACACCACCTAATAATCTGTATTCCAAAGCTTCCCTTTTGCTACTACATCAAAAAATGAAAAATTGGAAAAAATTCAGAATTGCAGTGTGTCATGCCATGTTAATTTATCAGTGCATATTATATTAAGGTGTTGCCTCATCATTACATGATAACAAGAACTGTGGGTTATTTTTACACTTTTTAAAGGAGATAGATAAGAGATACCAGTTCAAGTAATCAAACTGCAGTTTAGGTCAATTCCTTGAGTGTGTTGTTCATGTAAGCTATGATTTTTTTTGCTCATTCAGCAATGAGGCTATGCCTATTTGGCAGTATATGTGGAGAAACACTGAAAGTTCACTGGCAACAAGCTGTCAGTAGCCTCAGAAGCAGGGAACACTGAGGGAGGTTGGAGTGGAAACAGGAAGGAAGAAGATAAAGAAGCATGTGTTAAATTTAAGCCTATAGTGAATAACACTGTGCAATTCTTAGCACACATTTCAATGTATTTGGGGAGGATATCTGAGTTTTGTATGGTTAATGAACATGTTGTAACTATATGGGGTGTTAAAAACAAACAAAAAGAATAAGCATTAAAAAAAAACACCTCAGTTTTGATCAGCTTTACTTTGGATGAATAAAATCCCTTGTATTTACCAATGGTAAAAGATATTTCAAGTCATGTCAGTTGGGGCTATTAAACCAGAGTTCTGTGAGAAAAGCATTCTTCAGGTACTGAGAACTAATGGACTACTTTGTCAAAGTTCAAGATGTCAAACGGGAGCATTCTTTGTGAAACAGAGAGAAGTTCAATCTAGAAATTTCCATGATATTTCTGAGCCCAAAAACAGTTTTTCAGGATTGAGTTCCACACACAGCATCAGTCCATTCCCACAGAAGGCTGCTCAAAAGCTGAAAGACACCCTCAAAATTTCCTAACAGTGCTTCACAGCACTGTGGTGGTCACTGGCTGACGTAAGGTGTGTGACCAGGGAGCAAGGTTCCAGTGAGACCTCACCAGATGTACATACAAAGCTCAAAAGACTCTTCATGTCAGTAAGTCCTTCAAGCTCATATTTTCCCTGAAAGTGCATCAAAGGATTGCAAATCTTTAAATTTCCTTGATTTGTTCTAATAGGTTATACCATTTTCTAGTGTGCATTTGGGCAGTTCTAATTATTTACACTGTAGAAGTTTTCTGGTTCTTTACTTTTTAAGCTCTGCAAGTCTTATTTTAAGTATGTCACTCTCCTACATCTAAGGCAAGCTTCACAGTGATCCTTTTCCTAATCTTTTAAAAGTTGGCATTTTTTCATTTCTTATGACTCTAGGGTTTTGTAGTGGTTTTAGCTAGGCCTCAAATTAGCAGGCTCAGAAAATCTATGTGGATTGGTAGAGACAGCTATGACCTGACTGGGTAACCAAAGATGTATTTCATACCAGATGATGCAAACCTAAGATATGATGCAGCAGTGAGAGGGGTTAGTTCAGTTCCACCTTGGCCGAGGTACAGAGAAGACATGCAGCCGTTATTCTGCCCTGTTAGGCCTCGCTCTTCCTGCTGCCGCTCCTTGCCTTTTGTTTGAGTTCAAGGAAGTAGAAATATTTTGTTGTTACTCTTTCTGTTTCTTGCTAAGTGTCTTTTAGAGTGCTTATGAATCTAGAGTAATACACTTTGTATTAATTAGGGAGTGGGAAGTTCTTGTTATATGTAACTTGTGTGTATTATATTGTAGTTTTCTCTTAATTTTCTCTTTTCTGTATAAATACATGTAGTTAGTTTGAGCATAAACCTTGTTCAGAGTATTTTTTTCCCTCTCCCTCTTCTTCCCTTTTTACTCTGTACTTGGGCAGTTAGCGTTTTGCCAGCTCAACCCAAGACAGATTTCATTTTTTTGTTTTCTTTTGTTTTGTGGTAAGACAGGATTAAATTTCTATACCTTTCTGACTATGGTTTTATTTCACAGGCATTGGTTGCCTATAGCTTCTCTGGAGCTTTTTTTCACAAAAAAGATTTCTTTTTAAAAAAATAGCAATTTGTTTAGTGAAGTGTAGCAAAGTCTCCAAAAGAATAAGATTTGCAAAGCAGCTGGCTCAGAAGTGGCAATCCTGTTTTCATAAGAACTTTTTGAGGATTTGAAATTTATTTAATGCTGGAACAAATCCTTAATCTGTTGAAGGCTGTAGTGTCCATTTTTGGATTAAAAAGGTTGGGTTTAAAAATATGCCTACACTTCCTAGACAGTCTGTGCAGGTTTATTGGTATTGTCTGGGATAAAGTCGAGCTCCTTCACTGTAGCTTGAATGGTGCTGTGTTTTGGATTTGTGATCAAAAAAGTCTTGATGATAAACTGAATTCTTAGCTATTGCTGAACAGTTCTTGCACAGTGTCCAGGCCTTCTTAACCACCAGAAAAAAAGCTGGGAATGGACAGGGATTTGGGAGGTTGCACAGCTGGGACATCTGACCCCAACTGACCCAAGGGATCTTCCACAGCTGTATTGAGCACTGGTGAGGCCACACCTCAAATTCTGTGCTCATTTTTGGGCTCCTTCATGACCTAAAACACATTGAGGGTCTGGAGTGTGTCTAGAGAAAGGCAACAGAGCTGGTGAAAGATCCAGCACACAAGTTCTGTGAGGAGTAGATAAGGAGCAGGGAAGGCTCAGCCTGGACTAAAGGAGGCTCAGGGGTGGATCTTGCTACTCTCTGCAACTACCTGAAAGGAGGTTGTGGCCATGTATGGGCTGGGCACTTCTCCCAGGTAACAAGAAACAGGATGACAGTTAATGACCTCAAGCTGAGTCAGGAGAGGTTTAGGTTGGATATTAGGAAAATTTTTCTCATTGAAAGGGTTGTAAAGCACTGGAACAGACTGTGCATGATAGTGGTAGAGTCACCATCTCTAGAATGTTTCAGAAATGTGTGGAGTGTGGATATGGCACTTAAGGACATGGTTTAATGGTAAACATGGTGGTGGTTTTCAGTTGGTTTTTGGACTTGATGATCTCAAAGATTTTTTCCAACCTCAACAATTCTATGAAATTCCTTACTTTGTGTGAGTTTTCCCACTTTTGCCCTTTGGACTATCTCCCACATCACACTGAAGGGACTGAGTGGCTGTGTAGGGATCAAAATTCAGCTTCCAGCAGTGAGGAGCAGGAGACTGATAGGCTTAAGCAGTAAGCCATGGTCAACAGAGTCTGAGACAAAATCCCATCACTAAGGACAACAAAGCCTGTTGATGTTCAAACATGCTGATTAGCTGTCACTGCCTCCAAAATAGAGATGTATTTTAAGATGACTGTGATCAATTAATGCTGAAACCCTTTGTTTTCTTCCCCCCATGTAAATTCC
>VWZD01007920.1:17052-30167 GCA_013396695.1 Sakesphorus luctuosus | reverse complement strand
TAGTGAATCCAGCTTTTTACTCTTCCATTTACCATGGGAAGTTAGAATGTATCTGTTGTGGTTTGTTGTTGTTTTTTTTTTTTTAAAGGGTTAAGAGAAAAGTCTAGTCCAGCATGTATTTGGATGAGAACTCTTGCATGTAAGTACAATTATGCACCTGTATTAAAAATAGTTGTGGTGGATTGATAGCAGCTCTCAAAATTACTGAAATAGAAGACATCTCTTGTAGCTGATGTCCTTTTCCTTATGAATAATCACTGAGCAGCTGTGAAGATTACTACAATATGCAAAATTCTCCTTCTTTGGCTGAGAACAAAATTGGATTAGTAATCAGTTGCAATTGCCAAAGGGTTTGTTGTTTTCTCATTTATACTTTTCCCCATTAAAAAGGGATATCAATCCCCTGCTAATTCTTGCAGATTAAGACTATTTTTTAATATCCTGGCATTTTAGGTTTAATCAACAATTTTTACTCCTCTAAGCCATGATGTGAAGAAGTATGCCAGTGCCCTGTGTTCTAAACCTTTAATGATTACTTTACTTCAACAGGTTTGAAAAGCATTTCTAGCATGAAACTAGGAAATGTAGTAGAGAGATTTTAGATTATTTTTAAGAGTTTGAACCCTGCAGCTGATATTGTTACACTGACTACTTCAGCCTAGCATTAGCTATGCTATTTCTATGCCTTCTTTCAGTATTCACTGATATGTCAACCAAGAATTTGAAATATTAGATTTTCATGGTTAGACACTTAAGTTGTTAGAGAATCCTAAACTCCACTGTTTTGTGGTACATGCCAAACTGTCAGGCAGTATTAATAGCATGTATCTTCATGTGTCTTCTAGTTACTTAAAAANATAGAAAAACTTAAATTTTCTGTAAAATAACAAGTCATTATTGTTTTCCCTTTGGAACTTTTAAAAATATAAATTAGTTTTTTCTTCTCTTTGGGAACATACAGGATAATTTGCATTTATAATATCAAATGAAAATACAAAAAAAAGTTAACTAACTATTTCTATTCAAAAGCAGACTGCAATGCACAATAATCACATAAATCTAGAAGAAAAAAAAGATTCTAATCTTCTTGTAAATAATTGCCCTATAGCTGGGAAAAATTACAGTAAAAAGATGTCACATTTAAGAGAACCCATTAAGCTGAGCTTCTTTCAGTAGAGATATTGAAGACAGCCAACCCCATAAACGACCTATTAATGCTTCTAATTTCGTATTATCTGAATAGTTACTATCCATGAAATAGGAAGCTTTATTTTAGGAACAGCAATGTGCGGTAGTGCTGGAGCAAATCCTACTTTGTGAGGTGGAGTGTTACAGACTTCTACCCCTGAAATTCAAGATGTGACCAGTCCCAACATGCTAAATGAAGTGAGGGAAAAGGGAATAAAGATCAGAAAGGAAAGTGTCTGCATCAAATAGCTTTTAGACTTTTAAACAGGAGGATAAATTAGGGAGATAGACTGGAGCACAGAGCTATCAGACAGGGGCTCCCCAAAGGAAATTTCCAAGATGGAATCTGGTGCTATTGTTTTCTGCTCCTCCACACAGGAGAATGTGATTGTGTCCATGGACAACTAAAGGAAAATTTGGCATGCTTGACTGAGTTAAAAAACGGGTGAAGTTGCAGCATCAAATCCTCCTGCAGGCCAGGTTTGAAATTAGGAGACTCATCAGAAAGCACAAAGTGGTTTACTCATCTGTTATGCACGTGTGAAAATCCAATAGCTTGTTAAGTATTTAGGCTTTTAAATTATTTTCATTGCCTTGGAATTTGTGTTTCTCATATTCTGTTTTCTCAATTTTCAGATTTCATGAGTGAGAGAGGAAAGTAGGAGGAAGGAAGTGAAAAGGAGGAGAGAAGGGTAAGGTAGTGCTGAGACAGAAGGGGAAAGGGAAGAGGGGAGGGAAGAGGGAGGATAAGGGAATAGAAAACAGATGAAACCTGTACAAAGTACAAAATCACCAGCTTTGAGCTGCTCATTATTGACTTCCTGATAGCATTGTAGTTTTCTCAGATTTGGTGTTATGACACCAAACAGAAAGTCCTGAATGGGCATTTAGTAAGTTCTCCAAAAGCAGAGCCTCTCTCCCTGAGCATTAGTGGTGACACTGTCCCAGCCCTGAGGTTTAACCCATTCTGCAGTGAGCGATGCCACCACATGGTGGGTGTAGAGGAAACAGAAGATGATGCTGAAAAAGAGGCAATACCAGTGAAATAATAAGGCTTGAGATTTCCTTTCCATCTCCTGTTCATTCCCACTGCAGCTGGGGACTGTAGGATGCTCCCAGATGACTTCCTGGTCTTTTCTGCTGGTGCTGGATATAAGCCAGGGGAAGCTTGGCAGTCTCATGCCTGGAGGGATATGGCAGGTCCTCAGCAGTGATCCACAGAGTGAAGACACATCCCTGTTTAACCCTGGCAACTTTTGGGTCCCATTGCAAATGGACTCTCTGCCTGAGGGAGGAGGTCTCTGAGGTTCTGATGATGGTGGGCATAAAAAATTTTCCCATGGAGCTGGGTGTGGAGGGATGGACAGAGGTGTCATCTAGCTGTGGTGGCAGCCTGGGTTTAGAGGACACTGTGGCCAAGATCATACTCTTATTCTACTCATTCATTTCAAGTGAACTTCTAGATTACTCTTACTTTACTGCTATGGTAGTCACAGTTTATTTAGTACTGAGGTTTAATTAGGGACACAATGTCTAAGTGAAAACATTTTGTAATGCAAGAGATGCATTAGATGTAGGTGAAAGAGAATGGTAAACTCAAAGTTCACTGGTTATTTTGAGGAAAAAGAGACCTAATATTGTCAACATAGGTTCCTCTTGCAACATTGATTTTGAGAGTTGTGTAGTGTAATGTTTGAGTAAACCTGTGACCCCCCCTGATTCTGAGAAATTACTTATTGCCTCATGGGCTAGATCTGATGTCAGTGGCAAAGTTAGCACATATAAAGTTCTTTTCATTAATGCACCAAGATGGTATGCATGTTATGCATAGCTGTAATGTCACATATAAGCATCTTATTTAGGGGGTTGCTCTCCCATTCTTTGATTAGTTAACCAATCTTTTGAGAAAGAAACCAGACAGACTTTCACGCATAAGCAGTTCCTGAACTCAGTAAGAGTCTGAAACACAAGCAAGTTTGGAAAGTCTTATGGAGTGGAATTTTAACATTCAATGATTTCAAGGGTCAGGAAACTCATAATGACCTTACCCAAGCATTGTTTGAAATGCCTGGTTCAGAACTGCTGTCAGAGGATTCAGAATGAAATGCTTTGTTGTGATGCAAAAGGGACTTCTATATGCTGACAATGTTTGATCAAACTCAGTGTGTTCACAAGAAAAAGTGTGACTTAGCAAAGTGAATTTTCTGATACAGCAGTTTCCATGAATTTTTTTCTAGCCCATGGGGGTGAGAAGGATGTGATGACAGTTTGCACCCGTCTTGTTTGTTGAACTCCACTGTATGGTCCTTGTTCCCATTAGCATCAAGGTGTTATGTTGACTATGATTCTGCAAAACATGCTTCACTTCAGAAAGGATCTTATTTATCTGTAACTTTTACCTATACTTATAAATAGACGCTGAGACTAAAACAAAAGCTAAGAATCAATTAAGCATTAAAAGTACTGGTTTTATTGCTACACTTATTTAAACTCATTATGACTGAGCAAAGAATAAATGAGAAGAAAATACACACTAATATATCAATTATAGCTTGAAAGTTTTATTGCCAATAAAATACCACTGTCCTAGTTTGGCAGCTGGGACCATTTATCTCTGTGGGTGTGACCAAAGCTGTGTATTCTCCACCCTCTACACCATTTCCCATGAACTGTTGACAATGGATCATTTGCAGCAGCTGCCCAGGGCACACTGGACTCCTCAGGGTGTGAGCTGGGTGTGAAAGACACCTGTGAGATAAGAGCTGTGATAACTCCCCTCCAGGGAGTCATTAGCACCTTCACATTCAGCCTGAAGGGGTGTGTCTGCTAATGGGCCATCAACTATTCCAAAAATACCCCGTGATTCACAGAGTCAGATCACCCATTGTGGAACTCCCTGCTCTGGGGGAGGTACTGGGCGTTCCCACCTCGACCTGAGGGTATATAATCTTGGGGTTTTAAGACTTCTGGGTCCACTTGCCCACTCCAGAGGAGGACAGAGGAGACCACCACTCTTGACCAGACTGAGACCATCATCTGCACCAACAGGTTTTCCCCCTTCCTATTACTTTGTACTCAGGAGAACCATGGGGGGGTCTCAGCACAGGGGCTAATGAACACCACTCTGTCTGTGCCCTGGGGTGCTGGGTTATACTTCTGGGGTTTGTGGGGCAAAACCAATTTCTCGTTGTATCATTGCATTCATTGTAATATTTTTATTAAATTTGAACTCTGATTTGTAATCTCTTTTTTGCTGATTTCACTTCTCCTGCTGGTTTACCTTTAAACCAGCACAACCACTTAGATAAATAACCTATTTAATTGTTCTCAATGTGTCTTACTTGGTAATGGAGCAGATGATTTCATTGCTCCAGAACTTGCTTAGGCAAATATAAGTCATCCTGTTCAAGTACAACACAGCAATGGGTCCAGAATATTTTTCTGATGTGTATTCCATATATGAGGTAATGTTAATATTTTAATGGTGAACCTTACTGGACATTTCATATGATTTGCATGTATTAATGGCACGCGGGGTATTACGTAACAGTGATAATTTCTGAGTCTCATCTTCTTAGTTGTTGTTGCTGTTGTCAAATCTGAATGGAAGGGTTTTAGTGCTATGGTTTCATAGGCAAAAGCAACTTCCTTGAGGTGTGTACAGATACTTACTGGTGTGTATTACTTTCTGCTTCCAATAACAGTAAAGTTTAGAGCCCCCATCACCGAATGGATAGAGATACTTAAAAGCAGGTGCTAGGTATTTGCTAACTCTATTTTTTAGGGGTGGGGGTAGCCAAGGGTAAGAGCAATTTGTGTAACATAAAGGCATACAACATGTTCTATCAATAGTAAATTATTTTCTCCATTGTTTGATCATGTTTAGTGAAATATATTATACTCACTCACTGAGCAGAAAATGAAAGTATGAAAAAAGTTAAAGAAGAATTATTACTGCTTACCTAAGTACAGAGTTTTCATGCAGAATTCCTCCTCCAACACCAGGCTTTGTAAAGAAGTTATGCTCCTTGAATCTACAGATTTTATTAAAAAAAGCAATGAAGCTTCTTCTCCTATGTTACATGCCCAACACTCCATATATTGTTCTAAGCCAAGGCCTTACTTTAAAACAAATTTGTATTCTCCTGGTGTATGCTCACATAGCAAGGCTGTGTCAGAATGAGCATTGATTACCAAAAAATTGAGTGCACTGGCTGAATGCTGAGTGAAATTCAATATAACTTCTCTGTTGGAGGGGAGGTGAATGGGAGAGCTGCTGTAGTTGCATAGCTCAACAGTGTAGTTAAGAAGAAGTTGTGTCATCCTGTCACCATTCTGCTGGTTAGGAACAGCTTGGTCTATCTGCAGGTCAGAAAGGCCTCGGAGCTTGATACTACTACTCATCTGCAGGGAAGGCCAAGAAACAGATACAACCTGAGCCTCCAAAGATTTTCCTATGAAATAATGGGAAGGTCCAGGAAGGTTAGCTTCCTAGACAGTGAGACACCTTTGGTGTAAATGGTTATTTCTTATGGCATCTGAAGTGAGAAAATGTAGGGTTACTGCATGATTTATGGAGTGGGACATACTGAAATCATTCTTTTCTAACAGCTTCACTGGTTGTACCTTGTCATTACCAATAGGACTAAATCGTAAACTGCAGTAAATCATCCTACCAACCTCAAAGTTTCTGATCCTCAATATTTCACATAAGTGAGAAATCCTGAGGGAGAAATGTTGTCACAATTCTTATTTTCTAAGAGATGGTCATACTTGAACGATAGAATGTAAGCTGATTTAAAGGTTGGGACAGAAAAGACTTCAGAAGATCCATGAGAACATTAAACATATTGAAAAAATCCCATGATACAGCAAAACCCTTTAATCGAACTATGTTTTGAAAGATGACTAAACCCAATTCAGAGCAGCTCGTATTTTAAAAATTTACTTAAAATTCAAGGTATATTAGGATCTGTTAAATGTGAGCAAAAGTGCTGAGTCTTACCCCCTGAAATCCCAGTTTCTGAAAATGATTTCCCTTCTAAAAATTACTTCCTTTCTTACTTCAAGCTCTGTTGCTAGATGATGTGTGAGATTTTTTTCTCTTGTGGCTATATAACTGATCAGTTGAAAGGAATTGTATAAGTGAGTTTATTGCGGAAAGTTTGACATGAGTCATCATTATATAATCCCTTACTTGTAGTCTTAACTCTGGCTCAGATGCCAAATTATTAAAAATGGCATTTATCTGGAAGCTCCAACTTTGTTGTCTGATTTTAACAATCTTAAGCATCAGGAGCTTTGATAGATTTGTGTCTGGTTTCTTTTTTTTCAGGGGTCATTTTAAATGAACAATATGGCATAGTCATATGTGATAATGAAAGGACCACTGTTTCAATGCTTTTAGACAATAGAGAAATTTTATTATGATTACACGGAGCACAGAATCATGATACATTGGGAGGAGAAGAACACCAAATCTTCTCTGCTTATGTGGGATTGATCAGGCAAATCAGGCTTTGTGTTAGGCCAATGGAACCCAAAACTTTTCAAACTGGGGACAGAAGAGCAGTGAATTCCTGTCTTCACTATCCATACCATTAAGGAAACTTTTAAAATTTGTGTGTGATCAGAAACCAAAAAGTAGCCCATAATCATCAAAGGAGAATTTCCAGGATGTGAATAATAGCAAGCTCCTGTCAATTTTATGTGTCAGGTACCTTTTAAAGAGTAGCTCCCCTGTCCATTTGACACAGAAGGGTTTGCCAGGCAGCTCCACACAAAGGGAACTGCTGTCCTTGGAGGGACATTTCTGCATGTGGCCACTGCTGAAGTTTTGCTACTCCCTTTTGCCAGGAGTGTTTTTTCCTATGCAACATTCCTTTGAATACATCAACTAAGAGCACAGCCAAAAACTTCCTTCAACTTCCACTCATCAATTTCCTCATTTCCTGCCCCTGCCCCATTCTAGAAACTAATTTTTGCATTTCTATTTATTTATTTATTCAGACTCTGGCAATCCTCTCCTTTTCATATAAATATTTGTGGTTTAATTTTTTGTTAATAAATATTGATGCCAGTTTGGTGTGAGAAACAATAACAAAAAATAGCGTAACACTCACAAGTCCATCATTAGTTACAACACTGTCCCTGTACAGTAGAGTAGCTGTTTTAGTTTTTAACTCATTTTTTGAATCAGTAGCTGGTTTTCTGTACGTGAGGTTGCTTGAAAACTCTTCTATGAAGAAACACATTGATTGACAAGCCAAAACAGAAACATAGTTTTCAAGTAGATTTTAAAAATTAAATTATAATTTACCATATAGAATAAATTGCTAATAATGTCTGAGTAATATTGAGGTGTTACCCACTTCAACCTGTCTGATTTAAATGTAGGATTTTATGTATTTGCCAGAAGTCAGTAGAGACCTGACTTCTTTTTTTTTGGGAGATCCTGTATACACTCTAAAATTCTTATTCCTATTTATACTGTTGGAACAAAATATATGTGTATATATCTGTCTATAAAAGTCAGAGAATTATGGGTTGCTGTGATGGGGGTGTTTAGAAGACTGACAAATCAGGTCAGTTTTTAACTTTATAGAATTAATTCATTAACAAGGCACTTGGTGCTGATGGGCAGTTCTCACATGATGTTAATCAATAGTTGTTATATACTGAACTATCAACTCAAACAATTATGTTTTAAATTATCTGTGGATTTCATGGTGTTGTGGAGCTGATGTCAAACAGTGATCCCACAGAGCTGGAGTCCCTGGTGTTTGCTTGTCCTGAAATCAAGATCAGTAGGCTTGAGAGACCCTCAGTGAGCAAAATCAGAACTAAATTGAATTTTATTTCCTTCTTCTCAGGTTCTCTTCCCTCATGCCTGTATTTATGTTGTTTTCCCTTTCTAGGGAGAGGATGCTCCAGGGGAGGATTTCTGTTCTGCTCACTGTTCTATTTATTTTGATTTATTTTTTTCTTCCCATTCATCCTTCTTGTGTAACTTCATCCACTGCTGCCTTTTGGATGATCATGTTGCTCACATCCTTATCTAAAACCATGCCTGGCTCACAGTATTACAAAAAACTTGCATGCAATTGCTATACCATTTTAGTACCCCTATATTAAAGTTCAAGCCAAGATAGTATTAATTTTATCAAAATTAGTACTTCTGTGCTTTGTAGGTGGCTCTCTGCTTTGGCTGGAGTACTGAACACCCATGAATATCCACTCCTTCCTCACAGAGCTGGAGGACTGGAGTCAGAGCAGAAGGAATTCTTGATAACCTGAAAGTTCATCCCTGACTAATTTAAAGAGAGAGAGAGCAGTTGGGAATTTAACTTTGTGGCCTGAAGAAACCAGAATGACTCTAGTGTAATCCATATTAACATTGTGTGACTGTTTAGCTGGACAACTGTGTTGAGATGAAGTGAAAAATACTTGTTTATTAAACTGCATAAAATTACTGTTACCATTTTTGTGTATACAATTAATCAAATCTATAGAATTAAACATCTACAAGTACATTTTTAAATTGATATTTCAACACTGGACATCAGAACGGAATTTTACATCTGATTAAAACATTTCCATAATTTGCTCAAGAGTAGCTTTATTATAACTCTCAGGTTTTTTCTCTGATTTTTGTCTGGCCATCAAAAGGAAGATTGTTTGCATGGCCTGGCTAGTGGGGATTGCAGAATGTGTGCCAATAGATGCTAACTGATCTGCTCCTTTAGCAAACAATTTCTACTACATTAAATATGACCAAGAGTGTGTTTAATGAAGTGCTTATGACAATAAGTTCAGTGTCAGCTCATGTTTTATGTAATAGAGAATTAAATATTTGCATAAATTGAACTTAAACTTTCTGAACTGAAGATCATTTTTATGTATTGCATTTACAGGGATATTTTTGTAAAACAAAAACCCACCCACTGCAACCAAAGAATAACCCAAAATACGTGCAGTACACTGAGTTCTGCAATAAGGGATCACCCTTTGTGTCCTCTGCTATTTTTGAAAGACGGCAACATTTTGAATGCGAAATCAAGTCAATGAATTAATTAGTTTCCCATCTATTTTTGTTTTCTGTAACCAAAAATATTCGGGATGACTGAAAAATCAGATGGAAGTTGCACTGTACAGATTGACAGGTTGTCTTTGTGTGTATGTGTGCTATAAATAGGTGTGTACTACTTTAACTTCTCACCAGGGAATAAAGTTTCATCATTTTGTACAAGTCAATGAACATTGCACAAAGTGATGACTACATATTATGACATGGTGACTTATTTGTGTTTCCCTCAGCAGTATTTTTTGTCACTCTGGTATTTTAGGATCATATTTACTTGAAGTTGAAACTACCATAAGACATAGAAGGTTCTGCAGTGCCCTTTGCCCACTTCAAATGATGGCCGTATCATAAGAAATGGATGCCAGACTCTCATTCTGAATTGGCCATTTCACTGTTATGCCTTGACTGTAATCAAGAGATTGGGCATTGCTGAGAAGTGTTTCCTGCATTTATTTGGCAAATCAAATGTAAAACAGCTGTTTTGAGATCCGTGTGTCATAGAGGACACGGCCAGCCATGAGAAAAAAAAAATGGAATTGCAGTTCCTGCAATAACTGAGATAACAGTCTCTGTGGTAGGTCTGCCACTTTTTGATTGTTTCTCATATTTTCTCTGCAATATGCTCTCTTTTACCACCAGTGTACCTGACAGGATGATGCTCTGCAGCCCCTGAAAGTCCACCCAGGGGAAACCTACAAGTAGTTCCCTGTAAGGATGATGTGGCATAAATAAAAAAAAATAGGTAGAGAAGACAAGAGGCAAAGTCAGGTTGTCTTTGTGAACATGTATCACTCTTGGCCACATCAGGACTGACCCTGCTCTTGTGATTTACACAGGTGAAGTTACAGCCTTGACTGGGGAAAAAAGGGAGAGATGAATGTAACTGTCAGCATTTCATTAATGAGATGTGATAAACATTCATTAACTGCTCTGTATGGCTTTGTAGAAATACATCTCTTCATGATGGCATGCCTGTGGTGCCTGTGCCATCCCCTAGCTCTGTTAAGATTAAATTGAAAAAGAATTATTTTGAGTTTAACAAGATTCTGAAGGGAAAGAAAGTCCTGAGCAGGACTGAGTGCTGTCTTCCCTCAGCCCCCTGTGAGAGAAGCTGAAGCCAAAGCTCAGAGGGGGATGTACTGCAGTCTTCAGTGTTACAAGAGTTTAATGCACAATTCAATGCCTCTGTCAGAAGTCTACTGTATCATCAGCAGTTTCAGCAGATCTGGTCTTTTCTGGGTTAGAGAGCAGAACTGGGTATAGTAACAGTTTCTTAGCAAACTCACTGCAGAATTTAGAAATTCTTACTTGTTAGAAACACGTTTGAAATTTCATCGAACTTCTTGAAAAATAGAAAACTTGCACTGAAACAGCTGTAGGATGTATTTTCACACAACCAGCATTTAAAGACATGAATCACTGCAGCTTTTCTGAGCTACTGGTCCTTTGCAGAAGATACCAAGGCTGTGTTTTCATACCTGCTACCCCTCCAGATTTTCTGAGCACACTGATACAATGGGAATCTTTTCCCTGTTCTTACCTTCTGCTAGGGCAACTATCTGTCTCTGAACAAATCTAAAGTGACATCAACAGGCAAACACCGTGATCTCCTATAGAATATATGTAACCTGTATGCCAGTGCTCCATGAAGGCTTTTAATTTTTAAATGAAACTATACAGAAAACATTGGGGGATTTTGTTTGTTTGGATTTTTTTTAACTTGGAATTGAATCACTTCATGCTTTGGTAATGGTTGTGGTTTAACCCCAACTGACAGCTCAGCCCCATGTAGCTGCCCCCTCCCTCCCACTATGGTGGGGCAGCAGAGAGAATCAGAACAGTAAAAGGGAGAAAACTTGTGGGTAGAGATAAAGGCAGTTTAATAGATAAAGCAAAAACTGCACACAAGCAAAGCAGAACAAGGAATTTTTTCCCCACTTTCCATGGGCAGGGAGGTGTTCAGCCATCCTCAGGAAAGCCAGGCTCTATCACAGGTAACAGGCACTTGGGAAGACAAATTTCATCATTCTGTCCATCACCCCTTCGTTTCGTCTTCCCACAGCTCTATATGCTGATCCTATACTGTCTGGGATATCCCTTGGGTTACTTGGGACTAGCTGTCCTATTGTGTCATCTCCCAACTCCTTGCTCACCCCCAGCCTCCTTGCTGGTGGGGTGAACTGAGGAGCAGATCTTGACTGTGTAAATGCTGCTCAGCTTTAATGAAAACACACCTGTTTATCAACACTTTTCCCAGCACAAATCCAAAACACAGGCCCATATTTGTTACTTTGAACAAAATGCACTCTATACCAGCTGAAAGCAGCACAGTAATGGTTTGCAAACATATAAAAGACAGTGTATTTCCCCTTGGCTTTGACTTCTACATTACCTGCAAAACATCTTTAATGACACTGTGGGGTTTTTTTATCCTGTATATGAAAGGATGGTGATACTGACCCCATCTGAGAGGCTGCCCTCATTCCTCAGACTGGCTGTTTTCTGTCTGCATTTCTGGCTGTACCTCTATGAATTCAGATGATATACAGGTGTGTTTCTACATGTGTACCTACTGGTAATGCACTCTGAACCTCACTACCCCTTGGACATTGGGCATGAACTGGGACAGCTTTACCTGTCAGCAACACCTAATATGTACCTGTTTCACATTTAATTTACAGGCATTTCTCTCTCTTAGCTGTTTTATCAGTTATTCAGATTTTCAGGCATTTTCACATTTGGGATGAGAAAACTTTCAGAGACTGACCTCTGTCTTTGTAGACTAGTAGTCTGAAATGACTCTGCTGCCTTAACTGCCACATTCCACTCTGCGAATCTTCCTTTGTTTCCCCTTTGTATTTCATAGCGTGCAAGTTTCTGATTATGTTTTGTACCTTAACATGATATTCTCCCATTCTATTGCTTGAGTAATAGTCTTGTGTAGTTGCTTGTGGGCTGAATGTAAATTATTGAAGGGCCAAGTTGCATCTGAGGTGAGACCTTGCTTTTTGTGAACAAATATATGTGGAGACTATTTTTTTGGCTCAAATCAAGTGCTCAGAAGAGAAAACTCTGATGTGATGCTGCTGACTCTTGCATTGGTTTTGGTAATAACAGTGTTTAGCAAGTATCTGCTCGTACAGTCTGTAGAGTATACAGGTCAGAGCTTTTTAAAAGCAGCTCCTCACATCGTTCCAGAACAAATGGCTCTGGTTTACTGGCTTGTAATAATGTCTTCAGGATCACTTGCTTTGTTTTTTGTTTTCAATTTGATAACCTTCCTTAAGGTTTTCTGATCTGGCTTATCCAGCCATATGTGCTCTGTTAAGTTTGACTGGCTGGTTCCTTTTTTTTTTTTTTTAATTTTGCTTTCATTTCTTTCATGTTTTCTTGAAACTGCATTAGTAAAAACACCACATTTGAATAATTTTTTCCTCTCTTTTATCTGCATTGGTTATCCTAATATTCTGTATGTGATTGTAGCTTTTTTTTTTCTGATTTCAGCAACATTTCTTGACTTGAGTATGTTATATCTGATTTAACTTCTCCAGCTTTTCTTTATTAAAAGGATTTCCTAATTTTGACTGACACTGTGTGCTACTGATCATGGGTAAAATTGCTGCCATTGCTATTTTTAACTCATACACTCTTAGTGCATGAAAACAGACAGGTGGCCCTTGGCGAATTTTTTCATAAAGAACTTGCAGTAGGTTGACCTGTTCTCTATAGGTTGATCACTGAGGCCAAACCGTAAGACAGTGTCTCCTGGCTAATTTGCCAAGTGTCATGCCATAAGGTTATGATCAGTTTAAAAATCTTACTTTTTTGGCTGCTAAGCTGGAAA
>VWZD01007920.1:3547-17015 GCA_013396695.1 Sakesphorus luctuosus | reverse complement strand
CTGTGTGACTATATCTTGCCTAGATTACAGGTTTGTAGGGTAATACAATTCTTTATATCTGCAGAGTATTTAGTGTCTTGTTGTACTACCCTTAGTTTTAGCTCTATCACTTTGGTGCAGCTGCATCAGTCAGAAACAACTGTTTGTAGAGCTAAAATCCTGAGTGTGCAAATCAGCCCTTTGAAATGTGTGATGGGGTTAAAATGCTAAAGTGAATTTAAACCTATTCCTTTTGCTTTCTCAAGTCATGTTGGTCAATGGGATCCTTGCCCTGTGCTGGTATAAACATATTTTATCTGAAAACAAGTTCAGGGATCTGCTGCAAAGATCACTAAAATTAATGGAAAAAAGCTCTCATGATTTAAACTATGCAGCCTTTGGGGTACGCACTGCAATTTCAGTCAAGTTTGAATCGAGCTGAATACAGGGAATCAATGATGGCTTCAATTCCTTGATGCACTGCCACAGGGCAAACAAGTAATTGGTAGCTGGTGCTAGTGGTACAAATGCTCCATTTCAAGTAATACATCAGAAGATAGTATGGGGGAAATATTTAAGTTCTTAGTGAAATCTGCAAATGTCTTTGTTTGAAGAGAATTTTTTTTCTTAGGCAGTGTAAAGGGCAAACATAAAAACCAAACAGCAGTGGTAAGATTGTCACACTGAATGATCAAAATCGTCTATTCCTATGGCTTCAAATTCTTATTGCACTTAGATTTTATTGACACAGTAAATTTTAATATTTTCCTTAATATTAAAAGCCTCTTAATATTTGATTAAGTAATAAATAATCACTCTACCCTAAGAGATACTTAGAGTCAATAGCCTGATTTCAATGACATTGTTTTTTACTTTCTCTTCCAAGGTTATTTGACAGTCCTAATCAAAGAAGCTAGAGATTTAAGGGTTCATTCATATAGAAAATTCAGGCAATATGATATTCTTCCATATGTTACCAGGACAGTGATAATCTGAGAGTCCATTATGGAAGAAATAATATCCTTCATTCTGGCATAATCAAATTCTTTTTTTGTAGCCTCTAACTGGTTGACAAAAAAAGAAAAAAAAAGTTACATATCCTATGAGGAATGGAAACACAGTCACACCTTAGCTGGCACTGCTACGGTATAACCAAGGAGTTGATAAATTATCTTTACATATGAAGCCTGTTAGCAATGAGGATGGAGGGAATTTCCCTGTGATAAGGGTGTGACCAGGAAGGCCCTCAGAACTTCCTCAGACTGTACAGTTTGAGTGTTCTTATACAGGCTTAGCAAACTACTCCAAAGGGATCTGTGCCACATAACCCACTGCCTGTTGCTCTCAGGGACTAGACTAGAAGCTGCTGACACAGAGAAACTGAGAATGAACCTGTGGTGTTTGAAGACCTATTTGATTCCCAGGCCAAAGAGGCTCTTCCTTGAGGAGCTGCTTCACAGCTTTTTGGACTGTCCAGAGATATACAGCACATTGAATGCCTCTGAAAATGATGGCCCTGTATGCAGTACTGAAAGTGTCATCTTTGATTTCGCTATGTAGAAAATTTTGACCTTTAAGAAATGATGACTTGACTGCTTGTCATGTGGCTGTTAGTGGCCCTCAGATGCTGATTGTTTGGTAAATTGTTTGGAAAAGAACCAAGAAGAATCTGCACATTGTCAGCTTAGTATTAATATAATTATCCTTTCCTTCAGGACTAAAGGAATGGTTTAGCACAGAGCTCATATAGAAGGAAAAGTGCTCTTCCAAAGAACAATAAAACAAAGAGAAAATGGAAACCAACTGAGAAAAAAGAAAATAGAAAACATATAATTCCTCTTTTAAAAAGCTGTTAATAGGTAGTAGCAACAATACAAATGTAAGGAGCATGGAAAACACTGGAATACAAGTTTGAAGCACACACTGCATTTCTCTGCAGACTGGAAATAATCTCAAATGTGAAATATATCAGACATAAGAGCTCAACAGGTAGAATGTAAACACACTATCCTTAAGTTATTGAAATTTAATCAGCTACATCCATACACGGCAAACTGAAATAGCAGAACAAGGAAAGAGAAGTCTATTTTGCAATAAGTTGAAACAAACAATATGATATGAAGAAAACAAAGTGTATACTTGCAGTCTATCATATACATTTATTTAAAATAAAGGGTTTAGTTGAACCTGTTTAGAACACTCAGAACTTAGTGAATAAGTCCATTAAAACTAAGGTCATAAATGCAATATTTGAAGGAGAATCAGAGTTAACACATTTCAAAATGCTTAATATGTAGTTCAAACCAAGGAATTCTATAAAGGTAGCTCATCTGTGGATGCAACAAATCCTTTTGGTATCATACCTCATTTTGCTGATGCAATTACCCATTGTCTGTTGATTCTGAGCAATTTTTGTTTACGGTTGTTAAATTCACTGTAGCTCTAACTTAAAGCTGTGAACTGAGGTTTAAGAATTTGACAAAGAAAGAACACTTGAATTTCTGTGGGTATGAATTCAGCTGGCAGGGTAATAACCAAAGTTTGCATTTGAGAATGAGAGTTTTACAATCTTCTTAGCTAAGTATGGGCAGTATAATTTTATTGCATTACAGAGAAAACTGAAAATCACATTCTTCCTCCATTCTAGAGTGCTTTGAGTTCTGTGTAATTAGCTAGTTTCATTGTTTCATTTACATTAGAAAACTGAGCTTTGGAAAATAAAGTCCAAAATAGGTGTATCAACATGCACTTATTTATACATTATATGTACCAGGGCTTATGTTTATTAGGCCATAATTGCACTAGCAAAACCATTACCTGACCTGATAAGGCCTCTGTGGAACTACTTAAAAAGATCTTCTGAGGTCTGGGTGCATGAAGGAATTGGGATTCAGGTGTCAGAAAACAGAAGCAAAAGGTCTTCAAGTTAGTAGCAATTTTGAGATATATCTGCCTAGATCTTCTGCCTTAGTGAGCTCACCCAAAAGACCAAAACCAATCTAGATGTGATGTGACTCACACTTTGCTGTGTGAAAAAAAAAAAAGACTCAAGTGAAGAAGTCAACACAAAACTGAAAGAAACTTCCACCTACAGTTGCCTTCTGTGTCTTTAGAAGAGTCATGGAGTCAGGCCCAGGAGCTGTAGTAAACCCTGAAGAGTTGACTATAGTTTAAAGAAAATGGATTTTCCCTTCTTTGTGAGGTCTGGATGTATGTTGGTGGCTTTCTGACACAGTGTTCTTTATTTATGTGACCTGCTGGTTCCCAGGTCTCTGACAACTTAATCTCTCATGTGATTGCTGTTTTGCAGTGTGATGCCTGCCCAGGACAGGCTCTGTTGCTTCCTGAGAAAAGGGAAAAAGGTGTATTCCCTTTGTAAAGGGTTCTGCTTTGCCCTGTCTTCAAAAGGTGGCAGATCCCACACTGAGAATGAGCAGATTGTACATATCTTCTGTCTCATGCTGTGAGGAGGAAAACTGAAGAGGTCAAAGGGTCAAAGAGCTATTCCTTGGAAAAACTTCAGAGCAGAGTTGTAGTGCTTGTAACAACTGCTAAAGATTGAGCTTCAGAACCAAATCTTCAGAAATTCAGACTTTTCTATGATAGAGCAGGTATACTGTGGTCTGCCCTAGTCCAAGAGGAAGTAGGCGGTTCCTCCCAAGCTACCCCTGAGGGAGCATCTGGAGGACACTGGCAGTGGGCTGGTCTCCTTTCAGGGTTCTCTTGCCTGACCCTGTGTCCTTCTGTCATATAGAAGTTTAGGAAAAGGAGACCCCCTTGCTTTCTATGTTATCTGCAGACACAGCAGGCAGCTAGATCTTTCCCTTCTTAAGTATATTATCTGTCTGTTCGAGTACCTGAAAGACCTTTGAGACACAGATTCACAGATACTATTTTTGGAGTATGAAATTTGACAGAAAATACTCCTCTTTGTGTTCTGTCTGGCCTTCAGCTATTAGTGGGGCTGGGCTTCATTCCTCATTAGAACCAAGTCAGTACTGTAAGTCTGGTCACATTCAATATGGTCTTTCATGAACAGTGATGCCTCGGGGGTTTTTTTTATTTTTACATTTTTATAGATTTTAGAAGTACTTGTAACTGTAGTACAATGCAGATTTAGTGTGTTACTATTTCTAACCACTTAAGTTCAATGTTTATGTATTCTAACCCCTATCCCATATTAGTGCCTAAAAATCCATTAGTCATTTAGACTTCTTTTCAAAGTAGAAAGCTAAATAATACCTTGAAGCCTGCTCCATGAGACATAAACAGTGGCAGAGTGGCCTTGAAGCCAGAACATTGGAAAACCTCTAACATGTGCTGAGGAAAACAAAGATGATAAAGAGAGGGTCCTACTGACACCCCAGACTCAAATCCTGTTGGAGTGTGCCCAGGGGCATGATGGGGCTGGACCAAGAGATGTGTGAATAGAGGATTGGGTGGATAGTATCATAAAAACCATGGAAATCAGAGTTTTAGGGGCATGTCATCATGTGTTTCTGAAGGCCCTAAGCTTGGATATTAAAGAATCAACCTTTTCATCTTATCCTGCACTAACTTCGCTCAGAGTTCTGCTTTCTGGGGTCTCTCAAGGCATCATCTGTGTGGTTAATTGATCACTGTGACAGAACAGGAAAAATGCCCGGGTCTCAGAAAGTCAGAGGCACCACCACTGAATGAATCTTACCTGATAGACATGGTCTTTCATTATTTCTCCACATCTTCCTGTTTCTGTGCATTTTGGCACAGTCTCTAGACTCCTCAGGTTTGGCACAAGCCCCCTTCAGTACTTCCTAAAGGATTGTTTTTCTAGATTTTTTTCTGTTAGTTTCTGGCTTTGTGAGATTCCCTTGATTATTCCTTTAGAAACCACTGGGATTTTTCTGAATTATGTATCAATGTCCTCTCTGGAGCCTAGTGTATACCAGGTTGTCTTCAGAAGTATGTACAGAACATCATGCAAAACACAGTACTTCATTCCTTTTTCCTGTATTTTGAGCAAGCAAAGTATAGCCTAGGAATTGTAACTTGCATGGATTTTTGAGAGTATGAAAAGTGTTTTAATACTATTTCTGCAGTTTGGACCTTCTTTGCAAACCATGTAAAGTTATAGTGCAGTTACCTGTTCTGTGTCTAAGCCTTGCCTCTATTTCTCACTTTTAGGCACAAAGATAGAACCCCTCACATGTGAAGATCTTGGGATCCAAAGAGCCAAGGGGTTGGAGTTCAAGGTGTTGAAGAACAGTTGTTAGGCAAAATTGTCATCAGCACCCGCTGTAGCACAAAGACTCTTCAGGTACTTGATTCAAATATGATTTGCAAAGCACTTTCTCCCTTATCTCTTAGATTTCTACTGTATTGGCAGGATGGACAAGGGAATAGACCCAGCCAGCACGAGTTTAGGAGGTGCAGGTCCTGTCTGACCAACCTGATCTCTTTTTACGATCAGGGGACCCACCTGGTGGATGAGGGAAAGGCTGTGGATGTGTCTATCTGGACTTCAGCAAGGCCTTTGACACTGTCTCCCATAATATACTCCTGGAAAAGCTGGTAGCCATGGCTTGGACAAGTGTACCCTCTCCTGGATTAGGAGCTGGCTGGAGGGTCGGGCCCAGAGAGTGCTGGTGAATGGAGCTGCATCCAGCTCGTGGCTGGTCATGAGTGATGTTCCCCAGGGGTCTGTGTTGGGTCCAGTCCTGTTTAACATCTTTAGTGATGATTTAGATGAGGGGATTGAGTCCATCATCAGCAAATTTGCTGATGNGAGGCCAAACCTTGAGTGTTGTGTTCAGTTCTGGGCATCTCAGTTCAGGAAAGATACTGAGGCGCTGGAGTGGGGCCAGAGAAGAGCAATGAGGCTGGGGAAGGGACTGGAGCACAAGTGCTGTGGGGAGAGGCTGAGGGAGCTGGGATTGTTTAGCCCGGAGAAGAGGAGGCTCAGAGGTGACCTCAGCACTGTCTACAACTACCTGAAGGGAAGTTCTAGCCAGGTGGGGGTTGGTCTCTTCTCCCAGGCACTCAGCAATAGGACAAGGGGGTACGGGCTCAAGCTCTGCCAGGGGAAATTTAAGTTGGAGATCAGAAAAAAATTCTTTCCAGAGAGAGTAATCAGGCATTGGAATGAGCTGCCCAGAGAGGTGGTGGATTCCCCATCCGTGGAGATTTTTAAACTGAGATTGGACGTTGCACTGAGTGCCATGATCTGGTAAATGGCCTGGAGTTGGACCAAGGGTTGGACTTGATGATCTCGGAGGTCTTTTCCAACCCAATCAATTGTATGATTCTATGATTCCTAAGCCTTCTTTGTGCAATATGACTTTACTGTAGTACTGGCTGAGTCCTTCCATGGAAACCGTCCAGAATTCCTGTGAGTTTTTGCACTTTTTGTTCATTTTTTTTTTTAAGTGAAAACTCCCTTTTCCTATCTTTGCCTCTACTTTTCTGTGTCTCCTTCCAGCTAATTCTACTTTGTATTACCTCTTTAGAACATGTGGTACAACTGATATGAAAGATGTGAAACCTAAAAATTCTGAATTAGAGGCTTTGTAGTTTTGTAGTGTGGTTTTTTGTTTCATTTTGTTTTGTGTTTGTTTTGTTGGGATTTTTTCCCCCTTAAAGGAAAGTTCTGAATTAGTGAAGTAAAAAGCTTGTTTTTGAAATGGAGGAACTGTGGAATTTTAGAAGCTGGAAAAATTAATGACAGGTCACATGCCCTAGAATGTTTCCTTCCCCAGACAGTGTAAGAGTTTTTTTGTGACAAGCATGAAAAAATGATGAGAAACAGCACCAATATACTTCAAAAGCATTTTCAGGTGCAGAAATGCATCTATGTGCTACACTATTATACAAGTTGTTTTAAATGTGAAGCTGAAATGAAACTGGTCATGGGGTACATAATGACACTTTTGCCTCACTCTCTATTCAGGTTTGACATAATTCCTGTTAATCTATAATAAACAGAGTTCTGTCATTATGTCTGAGTAAAATGGCACGTAAGCAGATCAATTAAAGGTGGAATTAAAAAAAGCCCACAACAAATATTGTGGGTTGGGAATATTTGTGCTTCATCAAAATATCTAATTCAAGGTTTTTAATGATCTATACCAATGATAGGTCATTGGTATAGATCAGCAGCACATTATAGGTCAGAATATGTTGAGCAGCAGCTGTGAGAATATAAACATCTTTGCTCTTATTAAGGACAGAGAGAATAGGAGAGGAAAAAGAGAGTAATCTGCTAAAACTTAACTGCTGAGTTTTTTTCTTTCCCCCATTATTTTTCTTACTTGGACAATCATGCTGTGGCAGATGCTCAGATATGTTAAACTAGAGCTAAACTATAGTTGAGCAAATAGTTCTTGCAAATCCTTAGTAACAAAAGAGATCATCAGGTTCTTCATGAAATACTGCCCAAATGTTTTTCCTCCCAAAAGGTTCTGCTGTGCTGAAAATACTGATCTGCTTTTATTGGGAAAATCAGAATTCCTAAGCTTGATTCTTTCCTTATGCAATACCTTTCATCTAATAAATTCCTCCTAAATTCTCGCACCAGGTAACTCTAAGCTGTGTCACCCTTTGCCAGACAGTAGTTACCTCTGTGTTTCAGGTCTGAAAATGACGCTTTTTCCCTGAGCAGTTCTCTGTGCTTTGACATGCATATGCAGCAGCAGAACTCACTTCACTTGCACTTGTCTTGTTTTATCATCTGTTCTGCAAGATGCTCATCTGCTGCCTGTTACAGGGAGCAGCCACAAGAGTGGAAGAGGGCTACTCGGAAATGATCCTAATTGCTCTAAAATGGCTGGACACCGAATCTGTTGTCTTCACAGAGTGATTTAGAAGAGTCTTAGCAAAGAAGACGTTTTATAGCAAAAGATTTAGAGGGAATTAATAAAAGGAGAGATTTTAATTTGTTAGGTGAGAGAGTTGTTAATTGACCAACAGCAGGAAGTGACACTTGGAAAAAAAACTTGATTCCTTGAAGAAAGTGAAACTATTTCAGCTGACAGGAAAAGAGATCCTTTCATGAACAGGAAGGAATGACCAAGCTCAGGAAAGAAAGGCCTAGTCTGTCTTAGCCCTGCAAGCCTTCAAAAGTCCAGGTTGGCTGTACAAATCAGAATGTGCTGTAAGAAGTACACATCCTTTAATGACTAAACAGAGATTCTCTAGTAAACTGTGTGTTGGCAAAGTGATGAATCAGTCTGCTGCTGGGAGAGTGATACCACTTCTGACTGAATTTAGCCATAAGTGGTTTAAAAATGCTTTTTCCTCCATTCTTCACTTCAGTCACTGTAGCTGCTTCTATATTGAATGAGTGGTTTTACTTGCATTTTACTTTAACCTGGCTTGAGCTAAGAATGATTTCACAGTAAACTGGCTGAAAGACATTCTTCACGCAGCAGCACAGTGAATTTATAAACCAGGATGCTGGGACTCTACCTGCCTCCCTTGCATAGAGTATCCCAGGGATAAGTCCCAATGAATGAGTTATCAGCTATAGCAGTAGCATGAATGCTAAGAGAGTAAGCAACATCATCTAATGAGCAAGGCTATCCAGGAGAACTTTCTGGTACTTCAAAAATCACTTGGTAACTTTAATTTCTGCAAAGATTCCTCCACAATGTCATTAAAATTTTAACTAAGAAGACACAGAGAATGGGGGGTTTTATGTTGCATATTCTAGCTTTTTCTCTTGTTTTTACAGGTTCTCAAATACTGCACAGTGAAGTCTTGCCCAAAGGAAACAGGGGCTTGGTGTTGCACAGAAGACAGACTGGTAGAATTGGCATAGTTCTCTGATAAGATCAGGGGGCTGATGAGCTTTAAGGTCCTGGGTTTTCTTTGGAGTTTTGTATTTTTCCAGTGTCAAAATATTTAGATTGAATAAATGGTGTTTACACTTTTAACTTTTCTAGTCATAAACGAAGTTTATAGGCTGTGATCTATAGTCAGTTGATGGCCGCTGTTACAGCAGGATATAAAAATTACATTCTCAATAGTTCAGTTGGTGTCTGTCATGCAAACATTCTGGGCAGAGGGGAGAGCCTCAAGCATTAACATTTGTACTCTCACACAGTTGTGAGGGCAAATTTAAAGGCAGATGTCATGTAAGTGGAGAGAAATCTGTTGGAAAATGCAAGTATAAATACACCTTTGAAACCTAATTGTGATTCAACAAACATTCATACTGGTTCCGGTGCCATAAAAATCTTTAGATTTAATCAGCAGGCCTTAGTTCAAAGCCTGTTCCTTTTAAAACTTGGAAGATGTTGATAGCAGAGTAAGGACAGTCCTTTTTAATTACAGAACTCTAGTCAGAAGGACAGTATGAAGTTTGTGAGAGCTACTTATGAATTGCTTTGGAACACAAATGAAGTAGTAATGAGGTGGTAGTAGTAATGTAGCAGAGTAATAACAAAGTATTTAACGAAATTGCATTTTTAACATGTTTTTTGTGACTGAACGATTTTTACACTGCCATTTTATGGGACAGTATTACTAGAAAAAACTGAGTGATCAAGGAGGGGATGTTGTTGATAAGAAAGTGAGCTGAACTCACTGTGCACTTGCTTTGATCCCTCCTACCCTCCACGCCCTTATTCTTTAAAATAGTGTCTCTGTATGTAAACAGGATAAGGAAAGACCCAAATTCTGAAGTCTTCTGTATAGAGGATGTCCAGAAAAATTACTTCCTTTTTCTAGAGCAATGCTCAAGGCCTGATGGCTAGTAGCTGAGCTTTGGGCTCTGCAAAGTTCTGAGTACCTTGATAATTTGTATGCATAGTATTTCATCTCTGGATTGTCACTAAACCATTGATTTGCTTATGCATCTTAGTTTCAGTAATCCAGAGCATAAATCTTCTAAACAAGTTGAAGTATTTTCATCTTTGTTCAGGTTGTATAAAATTTTGGTTTTGGTTCCTCCAGAAAAAAATTACCCATGTCATGTTGGATATAACTGTTACAAAAGTATCAATAAAGTCAGCCTATATGTGCTTCACCTGCATGTGTTTTTTAGGTTCACTTAGAGCTGATGCAGCTGGTTTGCCTTTCTTAATATTTCCACCAAAAGAATTCTAAACTCTTGTATTATTGGTGTCTATTTGGAGTCCTAAGTTTACCTGAACCAGAGAATGTAGGTTCCCAGTCAAAATGAAGGTTTAGATCCATTGTCTCCGTAATCCAGTTTGTCCTTTATTTCAGTCTCATATGGTTCTTGCTGCCTCACTGAGCTTTTAAAACACAAATATAAATATAAGCATAACAGACTAATGTAACAGAACAAAATTCTATTACAACGATGTAGTCTCTTTAACTCACTGTTTTGTTCAGTGAAAGGAAGTCTGTGACATAGTACTGTCTAGTCATACTTAAAGGAGAACACTTCAAAGTTGTCTTCAGTGCATCAAGGGATACTCTTTCAGTGCCAGTATGCAGTTAAAAAAAAAAAGTAAAAAAAAATCATTAATTTTAGGAAAAAAGTCAACAAACCTTCTCCCCACAGAAGTCAGCAGTGTTTTTCTTCCTCATACCTTTACTGTTACTAAGAGGAGGATAAAGGCTTGTAAACTTCTGGATGAAAGAGAATTGCTTCACCCTTGGTTATGATCCTTGTTTCCCCTAGATCTGATTTATTTGCATCATAGATGCAAAAGTGTATTAAATTAAAATATCTTCATGATTTAAAAATGTCTCCATGATTTAAAAAATACACTTGGAGTTTCAGGCATTTTACTAAGGAAAACCTAGTTTTGAAAGCTGTTATTGCACACTGGAGAACCTGCAGATATATATTAATAGTGTAATTATTGCTTGTTTGAAAGTTATTATGGAACCAAAAAACACTGGAGGCTGAATGGCCCCTCTGGAGTTCACCTAACCTGGTCCAGCTCTCTGATTGAAGGAGGACCAACCCCATAGAAAGATCTCTGAGTTACGCTGGTCCCTTCTCCGTTACTTGCTATTTACCTGTTACAATTAGGGTATCTTCTTACAAGTCTGCCACTACTTTAAAGAAGTGAAATTAAAGCTCAGTTTTTGGTCTCCATGCTGCTCCTGTAATAAAATGCTTTTTTTCCGGCGACCATATGCAGTAGCAGAGCAAGGACAAGCACCTACTCTGGAAGTTCTGAGTGAGCTGAGTGACAAGCATATTGCGAAAATAATGACCAGAGAGGGAACTCCTAATAACTAAGTTCTGCTGTAGAGATGAACTATCTCCATAAAAGACTGAGAGACAGAGTTTGGAGGTTCCTGTTTGGGTTATATTTTTAGAAGTTCTGATTTGCTTTTTGCAGCAGTATTGCACTCTGAAGTCTGTCCTGCAGGACACTGCAATTCACCAGCCTATTATTAAAGCTAGCTGGAGGTTAAAACTGGAAGTCTTCAGAAATGTTTTTGATGAAAAATTTTTGTTTGGTTGGTTGGTTTTTTTTTAATTATTATTTTTTTTCCACATAAACCAACTCCTTTTACAAGAAGACAGTGGTTTCAGTAAGATTTTATTTGGAAGGAACTTCTCAGCCTCAGGTTGATCCTAAGTGGAGATTGCTGGCAACACCACCATACCTCCTCTGTCACAGACCAGCACAATGCCAGTCTCCCATCTACACTTCTGCTGAGCTGTCTGGTACTTGGAGAGGAAGGACTGGAAACTGAGTCTTTCTTGTCCTGGAGGGATATTTCACGTGGGAAAAACCTCAGATCTGTCTGTTTTAAATGAGCTTTGACTTTCTTCTTTAGCATGTGGGATTTTAGAAGAAAAGGCAGTGATTTTTTTTTCTTTTTGCAGACCTAATGGTGTTTTATTCTAGAAATAGTTGCTATCACTTCTTAAATAAAAAACTTTAAAGATCATGTACTTATTCTCATGAAGGGTGGCAGCTTCTGTTACTTCTCACTTCACGGGAAAATATTGAATTTTCCCTAATCTAAGTAGGTGGGTGCCAGCATAAACCTTGCAGTACTAATAAGTCTTTTTTTCCTTTGGTCTTTGCTAATAAATATATTTCCTGTTCACATTTCCATTGCAGATGACTACAACAGATTCTTATTTTGATATCTCATTTCACATTGACTGTGTTTTGTATGTTCCTTTTACCATTATCACTTATCTCACAACGCAAGGAATCTTTCTTTTTTTTTTTTCCCTAACTAGGACACACTACCACACATAGGAACTGCAAAGGTATGTAGGATTGCTTTGTAGGGTACAATTTATTCTCCTGGGTCTCCTTACAAAATTATCAGTAAGTTTTTATTGACAATCTTACATTAGAGTACAACAAAAGGCTCTCAAGGGAAAAAATTGTGAAAATGTTAAGTACGATATATTTTACTCACAGCCTCTCTCCAGCAGGGATGTCTTAATTACCTACTCTTCTTCAGAACAGCAGGTCTTGACACTGGTTCTATGAGAACTCTGTGGCACCAGATGTACCCTTGAGGATTTGTGTCAGGATCATAGGGATGAAGGAAGCCGGTTCCTGTCACTATCTTTATCATCAAGGAGCTAGTTCGTCATATTCCTGTGTGCTTTTGCTGGTTCTGCAGGACAGTTCAATGAATAGCAAAGTGTATGTGAAAGTTTCTGAGTTTATAAGTATATCCAGTCTTTTCCTTTTCCTTAAATGCCTTAGCTGCCTTAGGGTATTGTGAAACCGCTTACATTTCAATGTCTGGCAGAAACAATTGCGACACTTGGGAAGAGGAAGGCTGTGAACTGTTGCAAAAATAGCATTGCAGTTCTAGTTAGTGCTCTTACAGCCATGTGCAGTGTGCAGTGATACTCTGTGGAATGACAAAATCCTGCTGACTGGTGAAAATCTGTGGTGGGTTGACCTTGGCTGAATGAGATGTGCCCACCAAAGCCATGCTACTAAGCCGCCTCCTCAGCTGGATTGGAGAGAGAAAACAGTCTTGAATGTGCAGGAACAAGCTGTACCAGTGTGCTGAAAGGCAAGCTGGCAGGGAAGATGAGCAGCTTGGTTGAACAGGGAGATTCTGAAGGAAATCGGGGAAAAAGGAGAGCTTTCCGACTGATGAAGAAAGGGCTGGCTACTCATGAAGAGTTAGGGATTTAGTTAGGTCATGTAGGAAGAAAATTAGAGAGGCAAAAGTGCAATTTCAAGTTAATTTGGTTACTTCTGTAAGGGATAACAAAAAGCACTTCTATAGATACATTAATAGTAAGAGGGGCAAGGTAAACCCCCATTCTTTGCTGGACTTGACAGGGAACATAGTTAACTTGGATGAGGAGAAAGCTGAGGTTCTTAACACCCACTTTGCCTCAGTTTTCACTCATAAGATGGGTGGCCCTCAGGACAACTGGCCCTGGGAGCTGATAGACAAAGACAGGAAGACGAACAACCCCCCTAAATTCCAGGACAATACAATTAGTGAGTTACTGCAACACTTGGATCTTGAGAAGTCAGTGGGACCAGATGAGATGCATCCCAGAGTGATGAGGGAGCTGGCAGAAGAGCTT
>VWZD01007919.1:82375-170643 GCA_013396695.1 Sakesphorus luctuosus | reverse complement strand
TACCTTTAAACCAGCACAGTCAGAGAGAGAACTGAGAAACACTAATCCTGCCAGTGCTCTGGAAAAGAGACAATTGGATGCCTTGTTTAAAGGTAATTATGAGGAACTTTCCTTGTTTAGTTAGTGTTAGTGCTAACCTGTCTTCAGGATGTACCTTTCAGCAATTAAAGTCTGGAATGTTTCTTTTGACAAATGGAGTGAATTTTTTTTAATGATTCAGGCCTTATCAAACTACAATATTTTTCTACAGTCCAGAACCCCTATTCATATTTGTTGAAAATACAAAGTGAGTGTACTGCATTTTCTTTACTTATTATTGCATTCTGTACCAAAACCATGTAGCAATATTCGTAAGTTTTGTGGTTACTTTTATGTCACCCAGTTGAGGCTTAAAGTAGATCCCTGGAAGCAAAAGCTTTTGATGGAACTGAAACAATAGAATAACAGAGGTAAGCTGATGGATCTTCATTCAAAATCTTTGAAGTTAATACAGCTAAAAGTGATTTAATTTAAAGTTATTTTAATTTATTTTCCTGGACTGTTCCAGGGAAATTGAAATCTCTGAAGAAAGGTTGCCTCAGGTTTACTTATCCTATATTTATGTCTGAATTCATTAAAGACCCACTACTAAGGTGCTACAGAGATATTTCCTTCCTCTTTCTCAGTTCAGCAGTTTCAAAAGGCAGCTTGAACACTGGCATATGTATTCAAAAGCTCTGAAGTTCACCTAAGTCAGGTCAAAACCAGCCTTGGAATTTATGTCAAAGGGATTGCTCAGAACAGCTTTTTTTAATATGACCAAAGTTCAGACCTGAGCTCAAAAGACAAGGAGAGATGGTCCAGAAGTGAGGTACAAGTCGGCCGGGCACAATGTGCCCCCAGGGAGCAGTTACTGAGTGTCTCTATTTTGGTTCTAGCTTGACAGCTTCTCTTGGGTTTGGTGATATAATGCCATTTTTGGACATTTTGAGGATGTGCTGCAGGACAGCTCTGTCTATGTTGCCTGCCACTCAGCCTCCCTGGGAAAATGTCCATGTGTATTCACAGATGAGGTCTGTTTTGCATCCACATCGAGCCTGAGGCACCTCTGATGCCTCCCATTCATTTGTCCTAATTGCATCTCACTCACTGCATGTCCCCTGCAGGGCTGACCTGCATCTGCCCAGTAAGCTCTGCTCATCCACCCCTGCTGCAGCTGCATGGAGGAGCTGTGGGGTGTAACAGTCAGATGTGCTGGGGTCTTGCCACATTTTTCTGGGGAATTTTGAGCAAGTCTGGTGTCCTCATCTGTAAAACTGGTATAACAGGAGTGCTCTGCCTCTGAAATATGACTAGAACTAAGGCAATTGAGATGGTGAACTGCTACTTTAAGACTGGATCTATATAAATATTTCATTCAGTAATACCCAACTGGCAGTCAGAGGATGAGGTTACTACCTCTCACCCCCTGGGTAAGCCTGAAGTGCTATGAAAAATAAGAACACCTTGTGGTTCAGCTTCCAGTTTTACACAGGAACCAGAAAATAAATACGTTCTGTGAAACTGTCAGGAGTCATGTCCCTATGCACCCTCTTCTATCAATAACCATACACCTGACAAATGGAAAGTCCTTGGTGTGCTGTCTCTTTCTTCCTTTAGTACTCAGGTGGTGTTGGGTACACCAGAGCAGCCTAAGCCATGTCTCAAGCTCATGTGAGGCTGTTTCACCCCTGAAATGTCTCTGAGCTCCTTTGTTTTCTCTTCCCAAGGAACCACCACTTCAGTTATTCCAAATACTTCTGTCCCTTTTAAATTGTTTTTCCTTATGTGTGTAGTGAGGTACCATTTGTTCATAACAGGAGATAAAGAGTCCTATGAAACTCCTGTTCTTATACCCTTAGAATTTCTATCAATGCTTTTCTAAAATTCCTATCAACAGAATTTTACTGATGCTAATAATTTCTAAATCATTACTATTGTTTTTCAAATTATACTTCTGATAGAAGTGGCAATTAAAAAAATTCCTGCACGATTACATGTGTTTTTTAAAAATTACTTTTGTACTACTACTAATTGTATTTAACTGCAGTTTGGCAGTACTCTGTGTATATTTAGTCTCCCTGATTCCTATCTAACATTCATTATTACTTTTGTGGGTTCCAAAGCATTTGAGAGAGAACTCACCTTACATTCCAAAGGTCAGGAAGTGGTTATGTAAGCTTTACAGCTAAAGTTGACCTTACAATATTTAAAATAATTCAATGGATTATTTTTTATGATACTCTTAGAAAGATTAGATGTTTATGGCTTCTTTAAAAAAATTATTTAGCAATGACATAAGTTTTCTTTTATGAACCTTGTTTTCAGATCTTTTCCCCATGCCAGATACTTCACAAAGAAACCATTCTTTCAAATCTTACCACAGCAGGTAATTCTTCTGGAAACGCTGGGTGCAAGCCATCATCACCACTAGCAGAAGTAAAAAATGGCTTTGCAGTGCATTGAGACAATGAAAAAAATAAGGTTATTGTCCTAGTCTTTTTCCACAGTGACTTGTTCACCAAATATGGTATGTTTGATAGTCATCATCTCTCATTAAGGGTGAGGGGTAACAGGAAAGGAGAGAGGTAGTCCCTCCCCTCCATAAATGCCAGGAAAAAACCCAGTTTCATATTCTTTTTTATTGGTGTATTTCCTCCATTTGTTGTTACAGGCAAGTCCATTTGTCCATTTTCACCTTGGAGAGGGGACAGCGAGAACTCTCCCAAATAAAGAAGCAGTAAGGAGCGGTGCTGCAGAGGGGACATGCTCTGAACTGACCTTGACTCGCTGCAGGGTGGGGTCAGGCATGCTGACTCATTGGCCTCGTGCGTCTTTTGTCTGTAGTTGATGTCATTTGAAACAAGGTCTCAGGCACAGAGAGTGGTGGAGGATCTCCAGGAACACGTGGTGTTTGAAACATATCCTGTGAGGTCAAGTTCTACCACTTCTTTTCATGCCTCTGGACAGCAGATCTCTGATCATGTCTGGGAGGAGATCTGTACCTGCACTGAGCTCCACCACGTGCTTAGAAGGGCAATAATTATGATTAATGGTCAATTAATACATCTAGCAGGCATTTGTCAGCTCTGATAGAGGGCTTCTCTTACAGGTTATGGATACCAGCCTTCCCCTTTTTCAAAATTCAGTCTCCTGCCACTGGTACTAAGCAGGAGCTGCCCAAGATTCAGTGTGTGGTGATGTGCCAAAGACACATGTGGGTTGTCTTCTCCTTGGTGCTTGCCAGCTGCTGTGAAGCCACCAGCCCAGTGCAGGACAAGCAGCATGAGCTTGCACCTATGTAAAACCAACATGTGTATGTGCCTGTAGCAGGGCTGGGGTGTGGATTTGGCCACAAGAAATGCGCCTTAGTGTTTACTGGAGGGTAGAGGTATTAGGGAATGGGTTAGGACGTGTGTGTGGATGAGAGGAGAGGAAGGATGGTGCGTGCTTTGGTTGCTGGATGCCAATCAGTAGCTAAGCACCTGCGGACCTGAGAGTGGATGCCTGCTTTGTGCAGGGGCAGGTGTGGTAGCAAGTTCCTCCTCTCAAGGAGGAAGTGACATCTGTGGGCATTGCCTTACAGAGGCTCAGAAACTGCATGAGATCTTCAGGTTTTGGAGGGGGGTGGAAAAATCCTCACTGGCAGGGTAGTGAAGGACAGTAGGACCTACTTCTCTGGTATCTGGGGAAGTTGTAGTAACTGTATGGCAAGCTCTGTGACAAACCCTCTGAATATGAAGCTATCTCTTTGATGCAGATGGACTTTGACCCCTATTTCTTTATTGTCCTTTTGTCTCAGAAGTCCTTCACAGCCACTGCATTGGTAAGTATAAAAGCACAGAACTGTTACATCCCAGAAGTTTCTGTATCTACAGCCCAGTGTTCAATTTGTCTCACTCTACCCATGCCTGCCCCAGTGGGCCCTGGTGGCAAGGTAAGAAAGAACTGAAAAACCTCCTTGCTTTGCTGCTGTTTGTAAAGAGGAAAGGTCTCAGCTGCTGGGGCTGGATGCAGCCCTGGTGTTAACGAGAAGGTCTTGCCCCCCTGCACTTGGCCAGGACCAAGCAGGGCAGGATACAGGAGCAAGGGAAAGGGAACAGAGGGAGAGACCATTTAGTCTGCCATCTATTTGCTCTTTCCTGCTGATTAATCTGCCCCAAGCCTGATAACAACTCTGTGTTAAGAAATACCCACATTTTTCTGTCAGGAAAAGCTTCCCCGCGTGTAAACACACTGAGATTCTGCCTAACTCATGATGACCCGGACCAGGAAGTCTTTGATTACTTAATGAAAACTTCAGGAACAGAAACAAACATTGGGTTGACTCATGCAAGTGACACGATGATTAATTTTTTTTTAAAAGAGAAAAAAAACTGGATTGCACTGTTCATCTTCTGTCAAGTGCACCAAGTCAACAACTGGTTTGGGAAAGAGTCCCTGTTTGGGGGGCAATGCAAGGAATGATATATTCAGGAAAGATATTGAGGTGCTGGAGCGGGTCCAGAGAAGAGCAACAAAGACTGGTGAAGGGACTGGAGCACAAGTCCTGTGGGGAGAGGCTGAGGGAGCTGGAGTTGTTTAGCCTGGAGAGGAGGAGGCTCAGAGGTGACCTCAGCACTGTCTAGAACTACCTGAAGGGATGTTGTAGTCAGCTGGGGATTGGTCTCTTCTCCCAGGCAACCAACAGTAGGACAAGAGCACATGGGCTCAAGCTCTGCCAGGGAAGGTTTAGGTTGGATATCAGAAAGAAGTTCTTTCCAGAGAGAGTAATCAGGCATTGGAATGGGCTGCCCAGAGAGGGGGTGGATTCACCATGCCTGGAGGTTTTTAAACTGAGTTTGGCCATGGCACTGAGTGCCATGATCTGGTAAATGGAGTGGAGTTGGACCAAGGGTTGGACTTGATGATCTCGGAGGTCTTTTCCAGTCCAATCGATTCTATGATTCTATGAACATGACTGATCTCAATTTTGAAACAGTCTAGTCATCAAAGTTATTGAAAAACCAGATTTAGATCCTCCCCAAAGGAAAAAAAAAGGGTGCTGTCAAAGTCTCAGTGTTTTTAAAATAAAAATTTTGCTGCTATACAAAAATGTGCTGTCACTTTTTTCCTTCTGTTATTCACATTTTTCAGACAGAGTTGTCTATCTTTTTGAAGTGGCAATTTTAAGAGGAAATACTTCATCCCGTGCTTAGTCCATATGCTTGCTGTTATATTTAACAGAGATGTACAATGAGTGCTGTTGATTCTGAAAGATATATTTTAATGATATTTGACCTCTTTTAAGTAATAGAGATGGAAGGTCTCAGTGTTACTAAAGTTTAAGAAATTAGACCTTTGGAGTCAACAAGGACAGGATGAATGAGGATGATCATACTCAGTAAGGACAGAGAAATCAATTCCCAGCTAATCTGTCATTGCAAGGATTATGTAAAGAACTCATTACTTGACAGTTTGTCATCGAGATTCGTTTGGCTTGAAGGAATTTTTTAAGACAATACACTCATGTCAACTTGCAAATTTATGGAACTGCCAACGTAGTCCTAAGTTTATATGTGTCACTTCTATGAGTAGCTTTGTTAGGATGTCTCATGTGGAGCAGGATAAATTTGTCAAGCATGAATTTGTAATGAAACATTCATAAGATTTTTTATAATCAGAAGAAACAATGCCATGAAACCTTTAGCACACTGAAAAGAATTCCAGCTTATGTCATCCAAATAAATTGGGATAGAGAAGATAGAAGAATTTTTCTTATCTACTTGATTGTCTGAGAAA
Source organism: Sakesphorus luctuosus (assembly GCA_013396695.1). Lineage (NCBI taxonomy): Eukaryota > Metazoa > Chordata > Aves > Passeriformes > Thamnophilidae > Sakesphorus > Sakesphorus luctuosus. Next base: position 164,844 of record VWZD01007919.1, on the reverse strand, counting down.
GATAATTGGATGATGCTGAGTAAATCACTGTCCATGATGATCTACAATTAATTAATACTTTGTGACTCACAGTGATCTCGTTTACACTGATATTAATGCCATTTAATTTCACTGATACTGGTGGAGTAACTCCTGATGCTTGCAAGAAGGCTTTGGTGGAACCAATACCAAGATGGGTGTAGCTGTTTTCCTGCTTGCTGCTCTTCTGCTGCTTTTTGTACTACAGTGCTGAGTGTGCTGGAAAGGAGTGAGAAGAAAAATCTGACTATTTAATTTAATATTGGAAAACATTAGATAGAGATTTTAATATACGGTTGTGTTGGGGATGTTGTGTGTATGTCACAGTAAAACTTTCCTACAGTTTAATCCGATGTTTTAGTTTTTCTTTTGTGTCTAGAACGAAAAGGGTGAATTAGGAGGTCAGAGATGTCACTAACCCTATCTGGGTTGATGTTTTGATGAAACAGATGCTCTGACTTTCTCTGGAAAATTTCTTTGCTCTGACTCTGTCTGCAGTCTCATCTTTGAAATGGGAATAACGCTTTCATACAGCCCAGGGACTTCATAAGGATAAATCTCTAAGAACTGGAAAGCAATCAAATATTGTGGAGTTACATGCTGTGATAATTTGAGTGCTGGCTGGACTGTGAATTTTGTCCAATATGGAACTTTGTTTTCTTTTCTTTTTATTATGATGAAGCCTATGCATAAAATTGTTTAATGTTTAATGGACATATATGTATGTATATATTTAATAGAGCCTGAAAGATGGAAGAACAATGGTACCATCATGGTGTTTCTCTGACAGAAGCAGCAGGGCTATCCTTTTCCATTATTGTATACTGCAGCTTTCTGTGACTGTCTGTTCTGTAGGCAGCACCAGTTTTCTTTTAGACAACAGATGTAGCCAGTCTGCTTTGGAGAGTTTCAGAAATCAACTTGAGTAGAAAAATGTAATTTTCAGACAAGAAAATGGTATAGTTGTACAGGCAGCTTACAGCTGCTAGGGTTAGAGGAGGGCACAGCTACTGCCCACAGGGAGCATGTGATGAGGAGAGGAGCCTACTTGTCCCTTCTTTTCTTAAATCACCTGAGAGACTGTGAGCTAAAGGTAAAAAAAAAGGCAACATAAAATCAGCAGAGATCAGTGTTAATTTTTTTAAGAGGGAAGCTGTCATCCAACTGGAAGTGTAACTGTCCTGTTGCTCCAGAGAGTGTGCCTGGGAATCCCTAACTCTTTCAAGTCCATGGAGAGAAGCCTGATCATCAGTGCTAAAGTAAACAATAAATACGCAGAGGAATAAGGACACCACGCACCAGACCAATGTGATCAAGCAAATGCCATTTATTACACAGTGCACACAGTTTATACAGGGTTACGTCTACATTCAATTGGCTAAATTGAATCTCACACCAGCAATCTACAAATCTCAATTGGTTATAATCCATATCTCACAAGTCCACTGTTTTGGAGAAATCATCCTGACTGTTTTCAGGAACATCTCCAGTGTCCTGTGGGAAACCTGAGGAGTTCTCATGAGAAACTTCTGAGGAGTTGCTAAGAACTCCCAGGACATGATCTCTCCTTTACCAGACAACAGCAGCTGTGGCCTTGCTGGTTCTCAGCTGATATCTGCCTTCAGCTGATCTCTCTCTGTGGTGAACAGTGACATAACCCAAGGGAATGTCCTGAAGTTTTGTCAGGGGAGGTTTAGGTTGGATATTAGAAAAAGGTTCTTCCCCCAGAAGGTGATTGGGCGCTGGAATAGACTCCCCGGGGAAGTGATCACAGCACCAAGCCTGACAGAGTTTAAGAAGGATTTGTACAATGCTCTCAAGCATATGGTGTGACTCCTGGGGATGGTCCTGTGCAGGACTAGGAGTTGGACTTGATGATCCCTGTGGATCCCTTCCAACTCAACATATTCTCTGATTCTGTGATTTATGTTTTAAAAATATAACAAGTTAAAATTCTTAAATGAAAGCTACTTAGAATTAGAAAACTGTGTTTTTCTGCTAAAGACATGTTGAACGGTGTTCCAACATCTTCAAATTTCCAAGTCAGAAAAACTTATGTAAAACCTTTTGTTTTCCAATGGGAGTTGTTAGCTTTCTGGGAAGCAGGTGCTGGGACAAAGTCTCCTGAATTCTACATAACACACCTTTATTTTCATCCCTCTTTATTTCAGTAGTATAAGAAATTATGCAAAGATCAGTTTTGACCTTCTGTGTATGCACCTGGTGATCGGGAGATCAGCTGTGAAGTACTTCAGGGAACCCTAGCAATGAGAGAGACATTATTGCACTGTGGGCTCTCTTTATCCTGAACTAATACATGGATAGGGATATGCACTTTTGAACTTCAGCTAAAGCCTAGATAAATATTTACTAATCCTATTACAGTTTATTTGGCAGTGAATCTAGAAGCAGAGGCAACAGTATTTCCTTAACAACAGTTTCTAATGTGTTTTGGTTTTATTTTTAATATATCACACAGAACTGGAACAGTAAAGCCATTTTACAGGCAAACCACTTGCCTATGTAACATACTCACTGGCATATTATAGAAACACAACATGTATGGCATTGTTTTGTAAATATGTTACAATTTAACCTATGCCCAAAATTGGAGGAGAACCTGTGTTAGGAATCCCTCCACAGTGTAAACTGTGAGCCAGTGTGATGGCTCAGCACATAAAGTATCTGAAACTGAGGTTCTAAGTCAGTGTTGCACTCTCCCTAGCAGACTGCTTAGGATGCAGGTGAGCAGAGGTGTGACTTACAATGATAGAAAGTCCTGCAAACCAATGTGCTGCAACAACCCCATGCAGCGCTACAGGCTGGGCACAGAGTGGCTGGAGAGCAGCCAGGTGGAAAGGGACCTGGGGGTACTAANTGTCTAGAACTACCTGAAGGGGTGTTGTAGTCTTATGTGGGTTGGTCTCTTCTCCCAGGCACTCAGCAATAGGACAAGGGAGCACGGGCTCAAGCTCTGCCAGGGGAAGTTTAGGTTGGAGAGCAGAAAAAAATTCTTTGCAGAGAGAGTAATCAGGCATTGGAATGGGCTGGCCAGAGAGGTGGTGGATTCCCCATCCCTGGAGGTTTTTAAACTGAGATTGGCCGTGGCACTGAGTGCCATGATCTGGTAAATGGAGTGGAGTTGGACCAAGGGTTGGACTTGATGATCTTGCAGGTCTTTTCCAACCCAACTGATTCTATGATTCTCTGATTCTATAATTACATTATCTTAAAACTATTTTCTGTTTCCTTTTTAGATCAAGCTTGGAAGAAAGTAGGGAATATATATATATAGGTGCATAAATGTTGTTTGTATCCCAAAAGGGATTTGTTAAGCCCTTAAGCAGAACTGAAGAAGAAAAATCAAAACCTGCAGGCAAAAGTGCCACACAAATATCCAGTTACTTGATTTGTTGCTATATATATACAACTGGGTTATAACTTTATTTTATAGGCATAAGTAGTATTTAGAATGCTTGGGCAGTAACTTAAAAATATGAACCCCATATGGAGTATCCCAATATGATAGGGAGAAACTCTTCATTTCCTTTTAGTTTTGTTTTGTAAGAGCTCTCCAGTTTTGTAGTCACATGCCCCTTTGGCAGAGTGCAGTACTCTTGACTGAGGTTTTTAGGAGTGTGACGGAGCAGGAATAGCCAGAAAAAAAATCACGAGCTTGAAAGTGAAGGTATTTCAATGAATGTTTTCCATAAGGGTGTTTAAAAACATAACCAAAAAGTTTAGGAAATTCTGCACCCTATCATTAAGATCAGTGAAACAAATAGTTTGTTCAGAAGAATAAGGAAAGAACAGAGAATGCAGCACACCATATGGAAAAAAAAGGAAAGGAATCTGACCAGGCTGATCCAATATTATGTTCAAATTAGGTGTACATTTTACAGGGACGCCTCATTAACTTTACGGTAAAGAATTAATTCTGATCCTGCACATATCTGCAAAGCTGACAAGTTGTTCTTCCCAATACATTTAAATTTTACTCAGATTTCCATGACTAAAGGAAATACCTTTCCCTTTTCTTCATCCTGTCTTTGAATAAAATTTGAGCCACTCAGGTGCTAGCAGGGAAATTTTGGTAGCACTGGAGATCTTATCAAGGCAGATGTTAGGACAGCCAGTGAAAAGAATGAGTCTCAGTACATCATGCATCAGTATTTGGCACTGAAACAAGAACAAACGTGCATCACATACCAGGAAATAGCAAAAAACAAACAGTGGAAAAGAAGGACCTTGTATTTGCTTGCTAGCTTCCCATAAGAAGATCCATTTAAAAAAAATTCCATGGCTATTACCCCTATACCAAGTGTTTATTTACATTGGAAGATTAACTACAGTAATTATACTCCCAGAGACAGATGTACATAATTGTCTTTGTGGCACTCCTAGTCAAGAAACAGAATCTTTTGAATACTAACACTGCTTCTGCTGACTGCAGTACTGAATTCTTGCCTGGGGTGTTACCAACCCAGCTAATGACTCACTGCCAAGGTAGACTATTTTCTTTTAAAGATGCTGATGCCTATTTTTGAAAATTAAGCTCATTGTTAAACTATTCTACTCAACAAGTGCTGATGTCACAGCAATTTGGGACATTAGTCAGTGGGCATTCTTTATAATTAGTGCTAAAGTCCTTGAGTGTGAGAGCTTATCTACAAATCTCCTAAGTGGAATTCAGCCAAGAAGGCTTTAAAAATGTAAACTTTGAGTGCCAAAATTTAGGACACTTTTTGCGAAATTTGAGCTAGATTAGGAAAAGGAAAAAAATACTAACTTGCTTCAAGACCTAATCTTTTGCATTTTCATGCATTCTTGGTGCTTTTTTGTGAAGGTATATGAAGGAAGAATTAGACACAGTAATGGTTTTGTACAGTTTGTCTTACACCATGGTAGTATAAATGAAGCCACAGTGTAGGTCTTCCCTGTGATAACAATTAATTTGGCAATATTTTATTTAGTTGTTCTCTGTTAGTGATGTGTCCCGAGGCCAAGTCCACTCTCAGATTAATTATACAGAATTGCCATCCTTTCAGAGCTGACTGCTGCTAATTACATGTCTCTTCTCCACAGTACAGGTCCAAAGCACTCAGTCCATGGAGTTTGCAGAGGTGCAAAACCATGACAGCTCTCACACTAGAGAAGATGGATATATTCTCACACAGCACCAGTGAGGGGTTTATATAATACATGACATGAATTTAGAGGACTCAAAGGAAATTGGGACGCAGCTGCTGCTTGTGACCAGACAGTACACTGAGACAGATAAAAGTAAGATAGTCACAAGTCTAAAAGACCTGTGGTAGTTTCATTTGCTGCTTTCAAGGTAGACTGATCCCATGACTTCTTGAATGGTTGCAAGACCAAGTGCTGACTTGATTGGTGAGACTTTTCTTTGTCCTCCTAGTTAGCCAAGTGATGGATGTGCTACAAAGACCTAACTGAGCATGTGGAATTGCTTGTCACATGATGTTAATGTCACAATTTTGTACTTATTCAGGGTCACAGACATCAAAGTCACCCTGTAGGGGATAATAACACAGAGGGGACATTTACTGATGCAGCTAAGTAATATAATGAGCAAGCACATCTTCAAGGCACAGAAAGAGAGTCAGAAAAGAAAAATGTTAATTGTTTCTGAATGTCTTTTAATTAATGTATTTGATTGCTTTTCCACAGAACTGAATTTACTTCCCACCATTTTTAAACTTTTCTNTGGTTTGGTTTTTTTTTTTAATAGTAAGATCTGAGTTAAGCGAGTTCTGTATTACAGATTTCTAAAAAAGAGCAGCTGTACTTCTAGATGGGTGAGGAAGAAGATGCTTGGGACTGTAGAAAGTATGAGGGAAGGGTCTTTAGAAAACAGTGAATAAATGGCAAAAACATGTATGATATTCAGAGAATGCATAAAATATCTCTTAAATCACTGGGATTACTTTCTGTACTCATAAGATAATGTTTTTGATATTTTAGTATGCTTCCCCAAAATTGAATATTCTGACAGAATGCAGGGCAGACCCGAGGATCGAGATGACCAAAAACCTGGACAAACCCATGAATGCCTAAATATCTGCAAGGACCTCTTTTGAAGTCACCAGGAGGTTCTTATTGTGAACCATTTTCCAGAGCATCTTTCATGTGAGGGAGAGGCTGGGAGAGCTAGAACTGTTCTGCCTGGAGAAGGCTCAGGAGGGAACTAATCAGTGTGTATAAACACCTGGTGAGAGGCAATGAAGATAAGGGAGCCAGACTCTTCTCAGCCCTCCTCACCATCAGGGCCAAAAGCACTGGGCACAAACTGAAACACATGAAATTCCATCTGAACACAACAAAACATTTTTTAACTGAGTGTGGTAAAACACTGACAAAGGTTGCTGAGATGCTGGTGGACATATTCAAAATTTGATTGAACACAGTCCTTGGCAATTCACCCTGGTGTAACTCTGCTTGGGATCAGGGGGTTGGCTCANAATGAAGATAAGGGAGCCAGACTCTTCTCAGCCCTCCTCACCATCAGGGCCAAAAGCACTGGGCACAAACTGAAACACATGAAATTCCATCTGAACACAACAAAACATTTTTTAACTGAGTGTGGTAAAACACTGACAAAGGTTGCTGAGATGCTGGTGGACATATTCAAAATTTGATTGAACACAGTCCTTGGCAATTCACCCTGGTGTAACTCTGCTTGGGATCAGGGGGTTGGCTCAGTGATCTCCAGAGATCCCTTCCAACCTCAGCCATTCTGTGACTCTGTCATCACAGGAGGCAGGCTGCTGAATGAGGCTGGAATAGCAGATCTCATGTTTATAGGTCACTTAATTATCACCCTCACACAGTACTCTTGAGGACTGATCATGTACAGTTTGCCTTAGTTCCTTATGTTCCTTCTTGTTATGGTTTCTTTCCGTGTGCCATGGACCCAAACATTACTTTTATACTGACTTCTCCCCTGATCATGGACTTCAAATTACTCCCTTGTTAAGCTTTGAAATAGAAGACCAAGTCTGGAGCTGAAGATCAGCTTCTGAAGCCTCTTCTATTTACCTGAAGGCTGATTTTTAACTTTGCATCCCTAAACTTTTCAGATTCATTCTACTTCATTTATCATTTATTGTCAAAAATAGCTCTTATTTAGCTAGTATCTCAACAAAACAAAAACATGGTTTCTTGAAGGATTTCTCATGTGCTGATAGCATTGAAATATTTGTAGTGGTGGTTTTCCCTCCTTTCATAGTGATTTTTAAACTATGAAGACTGACTTTTCTCATAGTAAGCCATCTGAAAAGAAAGCTCCCACCACAATCCGCTCTCTGACCTGCTTTTAGTAAATCTCTTAGTAAAATTTATCTTTGTCTATGTTGCTTTTCTTTGATCTGAGAGTGAAGGTGAAGGGATGAAGATGACCCCAACTTTCCTCCCCTATTTTTCATATCTTTTCTCTGGCTTTCTCTCTTAATGTGGGTCTTTCGGACTTGAACCTCTGAAAGAATATTTGCCTAAAAGATGATGGAAGAGATACGTTTAAACCAAATGGTTGCTACACTTGCTCTTTTCCTTGCAGGATGCTCTGGGGTGTGCCAAAGCTTATGGAACTCGAACTCTTTTCCTGTCCTCGGATTCTCTGCAAGCAAAAACCACAATCCTGTGCTATAAATAAAGAGAATTACCACAAGCCCTGGGACTGTAGTCATGTGGAAATCCCACTGATACTGACATCTGCTTGTTTTCTCCTTTTTTGTGCATCTTAGGCAATGTAACTTGTGAGCAATTCAGTGGCAGCAAATCCTTGGCTGCGCAGGTACCTCTGGATCAATGCACTGTGCTGCTTGACCTCTGGACCTGTGAAACTGCTCTCTTGGGGGGAAAAAAAGTGGCAGGTACAGAAGATTTTCTTGGTCTGAAAACAGTGATTTGCAATCAGTTCAGGTTGTGTAAGGTTCCCTTTCAACACTGTTTCCTGTTGTGTATACACAGAGATGCTAGAGCCAGCTCCCATATAGTCTACAAATATGATTCTATATACACTGAAAATTTATATTCTCATTCTTATTTATTCTATTTGAGAAAAAAAATGCCATGCTTTATTATGTAGTTAAAAAAACCAACAACAGACAAACCCACTTGAATGTGTATTAATCAATGCATAGCATTTTTATTCACAAGGCCTGCTGCATTTTCTGAGGGCTTTCTCCTTCCTCTCTCTGATTCCAGACATGTGGCTGTATTTTGTCATGTGATGCCAAAGAGGTTCCTGATTTTTTGATTTTTCACATTTTGTAGATTTTAGAAACACAGTAGATGAAACACTGTAGATTGTAGTGGGTTAATATTTAGCAGCTTATAGTATAAGGTCCTTCTATCTCTACCCCTACTCCAGAACAGGCCGCTAAGATCTGCTAATTATTTAGTCTCATTCTCAAGGTGCCAGATTAGAAGCTATCAGAGAGAACATAAACACAGAGCAGAGTGACCCAGAGCCCTGGAGAGCGTCCAAAAGACCTTTATGTGCTGAAGAAGAGGAGGAAGAGGAAGACGGAGGGTCCCGGCGACCCCAGACCCAATTCAACAGGGAGTGGGAACTGGGAGGGGACAGAGGTGGAACTGGACACGTGGACTGTAGTGATTGGATAGATTATATTATAAAAGCTATAGAATCAAAGCTTGCTTTAGCGCGCGGTGATATATTCCTGGATGAGCAGGGTTGCTCATTAAAGTAACTACCCCTTATCTTATCTCCTACAAAACTTGGCTCAGAGTCTTTCTTACAGACTTACGGTAACACATGGGACATGGAAGCATACAGGGTTTCTGCCCAAAGATTTCAGTCTTGAAAGATGATGATTAGACAAGTTCAGAGGAACAGCCTAAGAGGAGCCTGGAAATATATTCCTCTCTATGGGACTCAGCACTCTCAAGGACAATTCTATGAGTGTCAGAAAGTGGAAAGGAGCAGATAATCCACTTCAGAAGCAAGGAGAAATGGCACTAATTGAGGTCGTGTTCACACACTTGAAATATTTTGTTCTCAGTCCTGGAGTAACAGGGCAGCTCTCAAAATAGGAATGGTAGAGGGTGTTGAGGAATCTCCTGTGTACCCTTGCAGAGGCTTTTAATAGAAAACCTTTTAAACTAAAAGTATATAGTTTAGGAAATCTCCTAAGGCCACTCTCCCATTTTCATAGAGGGATTTTGTGTTACAGAGCTATATAAAATACTGTCTAATCACCTGGTTCACTAAGCTTCTGCCCTCATCCCAATAGACTTTGCCTTCCGCTGACGTTTGATTGTGCTACCTCTGTTAATCTACCTTTCATTTTTATCATACATCTTCTGTATAAGGAAACTTGCTTTATTTTTAAATGAAAAAACTCCTGCTGGAGAAGAATGAAACCTCTACAGCAATGACACAGTAGTTCTCCACCAAACCTATCAAAGAGAATATTCTGGAATTGCTCTCACAACCCAGCTCCATAGGCAGGATTAAATGTACACATGTGCTGTTTTGCTTTTAGCTGAAATGGCATTGAAATGGGTCTCCTTCCATCTGGGACAGAGTTCATGCAGAATGAGGAAACAATAGCACTTTGTCCAGCAGCTGAGACAGCTTAGCTTAACCAATAAAAACTTGCTAATGGCCTATTGCTCAAGCACTGCCTGAGCTTCCTCAGTACAGTTCAGGTCAGGCAGGTTCTAAATCAGAGAACTTGATACCATTGAACTCTGTATTCTCAGCTACTGAGTTACCTCCTAAGCTTTTCTGCATCCTTCTCTGGTCTTCTGGTTTCAGTATGGAAAGTAACAGGAATGCTTTTCTACTTAAGTGTCAATGCAGAAGAGTCAGATCTAGATCATCGCATATTGACATTATCGATGTGTCCAGAAGGAAAAGCACCAGACATTCATATTTTCTAATTGCTATTCAACCAAGAAGTACTACAATGTCATCTTGAGAGTTCCGACATGCCATTGTGCTTGGAATATTTCTTTTTCTGACCTAAGCTGTGGGTGTTCATAATTCAAATTTTTATTTAAAAAACCCTTTATAGCTATTCTTGGTCTTGGTAGAGGAGCCTAAGGAGGGCTTGAGTCTTTGTACATGTTTAATTACATCTTTAATTAATTTGGAATTTCTCCAAAAAATAGAAAGTAACAGTGACAGTCATGGACAACTGTGGTAGCAGAAAGTCTTGGATGAGTCTGCAGGTTTCATGTTGAGGCAAATGGAGTTTTTCAAATAAATGAGAATGGATTAGTTGTGGAAAGAAGCAGGTGTTTTTAAAGCAGAAAGTATATTGCCTGGTACTTTTGAAAAGGAAAAATATGTAGAATAAACATCTTCATATTTCAGTAGGAAAAAAACTAAAATATAACTTGGCAAGATTTGGAAGAAATTTCTCATGTAAGCAGTTTATTCTGTGTTCTGTTCTTGAGCCCTCTGATGAAGCATTCAGTGATATTCTGTACCAGAAACATGATGCTGCACCAGCTCACTGTTGGTTTGATACAGGCAACAACCACCATGTTCAGAAATCTCTCCCCAGCAAAGAATGAATATTTAGTAGAATGAACATTTTTAAATGTGCTTCTAAGTATCTTTTCAGCTTCTGTATGTTTACTTTGACAGTTACCAACATGCCACCATCACTGGATCTCAAATTTTGTTCTGAAAGAATACAAAGGACTTGAAATAATTTTAGCATGAATGGTTCATCCAGAGTGGGTACTGAGATAATTGATTTGAAATCATATATATATATATAAAAACCAGAATTCTTCCAACTTATCGTTAAATAAAGATTTTTGACTTGAATTCTAGCTATATGTGAATTTTATCAGCTAATGTCACTTCTGTTTATTAATAAGTTTTCGGTAGATGACCAGAGGGAATATGTCCACAAGATTTTTTTGCTGCTGTTAGAAGCTTCCCCCAAGTCTGACAGAGGCAAGGGCAGCTGGCTTCAAGCTGGACCCTCTGCTGGTCAGTGCTGGCCCAGCAGTGATGGTGGGAACACCTCTGGGATAAAAGATTTAAGAAGATGGAAAAAACCTGTTCAACAGTAACTGCAGCCAGAGAGAGGAGTGGGAATAAAGAGCCCTGCAGACACGGAGGTCAGTGAAGAAGTGGGGAGAGGAGGTGCTCCAGGCCCCAGAGCAGAGGTTCTCCTGCAGCCCCTGGTGCAGACCATGGTGAAGCAGCTGTGCCCCTGCAGCCCATGGAGGTCGATGGTGGAGCAGAGATCCACATGCAGACCCTGGAGGACTCCACATTGGAGCAGGTGGATGCCCAAAGGAGGCTATGACCCCATGGGAAGCCTGTACTGGAGCAGGGTCCCGATAGGACCTATGGCCTTGTGGAGACAGAGCCCATGCTGGAGCAGATTTGCTGGCAGGACTCGGGACTCTGCAGGGAACTGAGTCTGGAGTAGCCTGTCCCTGAAGGACTGCACCCATGGAAGGGACCCATGCTGGAGCAGTTTGAAAAGAACTGCAGCCTGTGGGAAGGACTCATGCTAGAGAAATTTGTGGAGGGTTATGTCCCGTGGGAGGAACCACATGCTGGGGCAGAGTAAGAGAGTGAGGACTCCTTCCATTGAAGAGGAAGACAACATGGATGGCAAAGACAACATGGGATGAACTGGTTGCAGCTCCCGTTCTCCATCCCCGTGCCCCAGTGGCAAAGGGAAGTACAGAAAATCAGGACTGAAGTTGAGCCCAGGAAGAATGGAGAAGTGGGAGAAAGCTGTTTCAAGATTTGGGTTTATTTCACATTGTCATGCTCTGATTTTGATTTACAATAGATTAATTTTCCCCAAGTCAAGTCTGTTTTACCAGTGACAGTGACTGATGAGTGATCTCTCTTGGTCACTCTCTCAACCCATGAGGCTTTTGTTATAGTCTCTCTTTCCTGTCCTGCTGAGGAGGGGAATGATAGAGCTGCTTAGTGGGCATATTGATTGTAAAAAATTTAGAATCCAACACCTGAAAGTAAGACTGTTTGAAAATATGATGGTCCTAAGGTGAATCAAGAAATAGATAAGTCTGATGCTATTTAGATACTTAGGGGAAAAAAATAAGGAAAAAAAGCAATTCCTCTCCCACCACATTTACACTGCCTTTTCACGACAATACATTTGATAATTGCATCTTGCAGTGCACTGGGGCATTGGCATTACTATGTGTACAGAATATTAAACAGCAATGATGGAAGTAAATACTGAAGTTAGCCTTGCCTTGCCTCAGGATTGCTGCAGTATCCTGACCTGGTGTTACAATTTTCCCTGCCCTTTGGCCACAGCCTATTACTCTTTTGAGGACAGCTGCCCAGATGGACATGTGTGTCCTGTGATTTCCCATGTGGAGCCCACACATTACCTGCAGTTCAGACCTGCCCCATGTTGCCCATCCTGCAAAACCCTGTGTTATACAAAGGGGTCATACAGCAGCTGCTACACACCCAGAAGCCAAGACCCCCTTGCCTCATGGCCCTTCTTGCTTCCTGCCTCTTTCTTGAGCCCCTGACCCTTATTCCTTCCCCCTCAGGCACTGATCTTGTGTTGGTGATCTGAGGGCTCATTTCCAAGTACAGGCAGTTTTAATGGGTGGACATGATAGGCATTAGAATGTGGTTAATAAGACATGTCGGCTAACAAAAGAGAATTTTAAATATTTTCTGTTTTCATTAGCAAATGAGGCTGCTTAGATGTGTTCCAACATAATTATGTATATTAAGGCTTCAGTTCTATTTTCAGATTTGATATCTGATAGCTGATGTGCACTAAAGCCATTGCAATTTACTCTTGCAAATGAGGGTATTGCAAGGTTTCTTATATATATGATTTATAAAAGCTTTGTTCTTTCTTTATTTTTGTTGGCTTGAAATCCTACTTCAAGGAAAATTCATTAGGTGGAGTTTCACCCCTCTCTTGGTTTGGTGTTTGGTCTGCTCAATCCCCAAAGATCTTAAGTGTATCTACCAGGAATTCCACAGCATCTGCAGACCAAAACCAGACAGTAAAGCAAGTAATCTAGAAAAATTAGTTCTTCAGCTAATAGTTAACAAGTGGCTAACTATGGGAAAACGCCCCAGTTTTTTAACTACAGCTAACAGATTCGAAAGCATGTGAGTTCCACTGTTGCCTAAGTTAGTAATAACTCTTTCAAGTAGAATGCCTGAGTGTGGTCTTGCTAATTCAGTTACACTGGATGGTTGAAGTTCTAGTTAATTTTTAATTTATTCAATTTTTGCTTAAGATTGATGAAGATCCATTCTATCCACCCTTAAAACAAATTTTTTTTCCTATGAATTAACAGAAAAGTAGAACTTTTGACCTCATTACAGCAGAAAGTAGGAACAACCAGCTTAATGAGAGGGAAAATAGGCACAGCTAAAACTGATGTGAGATCACCATAAGTCTCTAGAATTTGCATTTGTGGGGGTGTGCAGACTGCAAAGAAAAAAACCTGGACATTAAAGTAAATATTGTTATAGTTGAAGGCAACCATTACTTCCTGGTATAGGACTCTGAATTGGGTGGTTATAATTTTGATAAATGCTAATTATTGTAAATGAAATTACTGCTGTTGGATGTCTCTAGAAGGTTGGGGTTTTTTTAATTAGTCATCTTAGTTGTTGCTGAGAGCAAGAAATGAAAACAAATTATTTTATCTGATTTCTCTATGAGGTTGTAATACAGGTATGCTTTGAAGCACACATTTCAAGTTTGTGAAGGCTCATTAGGTAGTGCTATGCTTTCATTCCTGCCAAGTTTGGCCAACATAAACTAAACTGAACTATGTTATTGCAATATGCGCAGCAGAAAGACCTCTCAAGTTTGTGTGCCTTGTTATATCTATAACCTGAGGCAAATCAGGATTTCCACTGCAGTAATAGTGCTGGTCCAAGTGATCCATGTTTGATTTGGATATGACCATTGAAAGTGGATACTGAGAGCTGTTTGCCCGCACTGCTACTTGTGTTGCCTTCAGTGGAGGCAGCAGAGGAAGCTGTTTGCAGAGAAGGGGCAGTTCTGTTACTAGAGCAGGAGCTGGGCAGGAGTGCAGCAAAAATACAGCTGGCTTCTTGAATGGAAGTGAAGATGAGGTAGCTATAAAGCTGGGAGACAGGTCTAGAACTTCCTTTTGGAAAGGAAGGATGTAGGGGAAAAAAGTGCAAAGCAAATTGGGGCACAGGCAAGGACAGACCTCAGGAGGTGGTGGAAGATTGGAAATGATTTGGTGAAAAGATTGGGTCAAGCCGACCCAAACCAGTCATAGCAGGACTTACTAATCAAGCAAGTGGGGATGAAAATGGAAATTTTGAGCTGTGGAGACGGAACTGAATAGATTGAGGCTGTGAAGACAGTGATGGGTAAGAAAGTATTGAGGCAAACTAAAGGCAGAAGGGCAGAGCTTCCCAGAATGCTCCCCTCCCTGCCCTTGAACAAAACATGAATTACTTATCCAGCATCTCTTCGCTGCCAATGCAGTGTCCCACTACTCTCTCATCCACAGCAGATCACAAACAATTACTTTCAACAGCGATGTTTCTATGCGGAAATATCAGAGAGATTATACAAAAAGAAAAGTGAATTCTTCAATTACAAGACTAAATGATGCTTGGGAAGCTGTGAGATCTTTGTCTCTCATCCCAAGCCAGGGCCAACTATACTTGTGTTCTTCCCACAAGGTAAGTATCTCTCCTGTTCTTAAGCAGTCGTCTGATAGACTTTTCCAAGCAGTCTGTCCTAGAGCTTCACCAGCTTCACATTATCAAGCTCCCCTGGAAGTTCTGTCACAGATGAGCACTGAAACAGTCTAAGTTTGCTATCTCTTCTCCTGTCCCTGTTGGAAATAGGGAAGATGCTTTTCTCCATGTAGCAGCTCTGTGAAGATGCAGATAAAGATGGGTTCTTGTGCCCCACCCCTCCTGAGTAACAGAATCACAAAAGCACATTGCAAAGTGCTGAATGAGAGGGACAAAATAAAGTTGCACAACTTCTGACACTGAACATTGGAGTGTTGTCTTTTCAAACTTGTTTTTTTGGTGTCCCCTCTGACGTGAGCAGGGTGGCACTTTGGTACAGGCTGGGACAGATAGAGGAAAGTAGTCCAGTGAGCCAGGAAGCTGTTCCTGCTACTACTTCCACAGCACAACTGCTGATGGACTGCTCTCCTCTTTCCAGCTCTCCATATTACCAATCTGCAGCTTTGGATCATTTTTCTTTCTCAGTTCTCTGTTCCTTTGGAGGCTCCCACCATCCCAGTAGGAAAGGGATCCAGCACCTCTGAATTAGCTGAGCATTGGTGTTTGCTGCCCCCAGTTTGGGAGCATCCTGTGTACAGTGGCACATGTGCTGGGATCTGCACAGTCTTTAGAGGAGGAATGGCCTCGGAGAGTAATAAGTGAATCAAGTTACAGAACTCATGCATTAGAGGGGAATATGGATCTTGAATGCCTTCTGAATTTTGATCATAATAAAAAGGGTAAATATTTTGTGTTTGATATGAAAAACAAATTGAATAAACTTTGCTATGTCCTTTGAGTAAAGCCAGGGTTTATAGATTCAATGACTTTATCTTCAAAGCAAAAGACAAAACACCAGTGTATTTTTAGGGGTCAGGATAGGTCAGGGTGAGCACAACTAGGAAACAAATCCAGTCATGATTCATAACAGATTTTTGAATGGTTCCCTGAAATATTTAAAGACCTTTGTTATCTGTAAATGATTTCTCTGTTTCCTTTTCTTTTTGCCCTTTCTTTGCAGTTATTTTCTGCGGTACTGATAGAAGATCCCATGTTGGTGCAAGAGATTGTTTTGTCACTAATAGGGATGGGAGTGGATGAAGAGAAAAAGACAGGCAGTTTTTTATCCTGGATTCCTTCTCCACTCTCCTGGAATTCGTCATGCTCTCCTGTTGGCTAATGGAGGTGGCAACGGGGAGTGCACAGTTAGCTGTGTCACTGCTGTTGTAGTTGTGGGGGCTATAGAGAGATGTAGTCTGTAGGGAAAAAAGTGACCTCTTTTAAATAAACCACCTACTATAGCTGGGAAAAAATGCAGAGAGAGGGAGAGAGTCTGCATTTGTGTTGTAAGAGATGTGTTTGCCTGTATGGGGACATGGAGTCTCTACAGAAGGGGAGACAGGGTTTGCAGATGTTTACTAGTTTCAAAAGTTAAAGACATGCTGCTCCTCAAAGCTTAACAGGAGAGATTCTTTCCTGGTAAAAATACCAAAATTTTGTCAAAAGGAGCAGGAGGAATTCACTGATCGGATGAACACAAAGATTCCACCTTCTACAGAGCTTTACACAGTTGATTGTTTTAAGTGCTTTCTTATGAAAAGTAGTGCAATATAAGAAAAGGCACACAAGAATCACAAGTTTTGTTCACCCCTGGTGACAGGAAAGTATCAAAATTGCTCTGGCTTTGCTGATCTTTACAGGGTAATGAAATAATCAAGACAAGGGAAGTCAATGTCATACATTTATGGAGTTATCAGCTGGAGGAGATGACAATTTGTACAGGAAGGCAAAGATAAGGACTGAGGTAATGGGGAGGCTACAAAGGGTGATGTTGAACTATCGTCTTGGAGGTAGGTTATTGGTGAAATTCCTATTGTTCTGCTCCATATTACATGACATTTTTATTAATGATCTCAGTGGAAAACATAAGATGGTCTTATTAAATCCAGGACATTGTAGTGTTGGCAGATAAAACTGATATGGAAAATAAATGGAATGTCTTACAGGAAAAACTCACAGTTCTAAGGACTGGTGAAGTAGAAAGGAGAGTAACATCAGTAACACAAAGCTTAAGGTTATGCAAAATAATATGCAATTCTCCTGTGGGCTTTGAGCTCATACTGTGAAGCAACAGAAGAGGAGAAAGAACTGGGTGTAAAGCTGGCCATGGGATGATTGTGAACTGCATATTGCAGCTGTGATGAGGGGAAAGCCATTATTGCTTACTGTGAGTCAGGCAATGAGTTTTGTAACCAGTAGACAGAGGGAAAATTGATGCCGTGTATGTGGTTCTGGTAAGGCCTTACCTGGATTATTAAGTATAATTTGGAGATTTGTTTTCAGGTAGGACCAATTCAGACTGGAATGCAGCCAAAGATAATATACTAGCATGCAGAGAGCAAATGGAGAACACATTTTACAAAATCAAATGAAATAGCTTGGCTTGTTTATCCCAGCAAAAATGAAGGCTGAAAGAAGATAAGATTGTTCTCTATAAATACACCAGGAAGATAAGCACTGGGAATGGAGAGAAGCTATTTGAGCTAAAGGCCAGTTTGGCAGCAGAACAAATGAATCTAATCACTGTGAATAAATTTAAGCTTGAAATTAGTGGAGGGTTTCTAAGAATGAGACACCAAAGTTCTGGAAGGAAAAGAGCAAAGGGTGTAAAACTTACAGTTTTAAAGTGGGTCTTGATTCATTTATGGAAAGGATTTGTGGGACATGATTGCTTGCAATAGCAGAGTTGGGTGTGTAGGATGGATGACAGTTCAGTCATGGTTTTACTTTGTCTTAACCCTTTCTCTAGCTTTCTTCTTGAAAATTGAGATTCTATATCAAAAAGTCAGCAGCTTTTTATTTTCAGCTACTGAAAACTTAGACATCTTTAAGAGCCATGTGAGCCATGATGATTCAGCTTAGTTTAGTGGAGAACTTAATTTTCTGTCGCAACTCTTTTCCACTAAAATAAGAACTTCTTGATCTATAATTTGATAGTTGGAACTTTCTTGACCAAACTAACGAACAGGTTAACCTATTTCAACCCAAGCAATTCCATGAAGCAAGAAGGTCTCCTTTCTTGGCAATTTGTGTTTCTTGCTTGGATATTCGGCTTTCTAATAAAATAGGAATTCTAATTAAACTTCTACTGGTTTAGTTCTCTCTTTATTCCTTCACTTAGACACAAGCATATATATATTCACAAATATTTTCTGGTAATTAATAAGGGATAAGGTTATAGAATCATAGAATCACAGAATCATAGAATCAATAGGGTTGGAAAAGACCTCTGAGATCATCAAGTCCAACCCTTGCTCCAACTCCAGTCCATTTACCAGATCATGGCACTCAGTGCCACGGCCAATCTCAGTTTAAAAACCTCCAGGGATGGGGAATCCACCACCTCTCTGGGCAGCCCATTCCAATGCCTGATTACTCTTTCTGCAAAGAACTTTTTTCTGATACAAACTTCAATTTCCCCTGGCAGAGCTTGAGCCCATGCCCCCTTGTCCTATTTCTGAGTGCCTGGGAGAAGAGACCAACCGCCACCTGGCTAGAACTTCCCTTCAGGTAGTTCTAGACAGTGCTGAGGTCACCTCTGAGCCTCCTCTTCTCCAGGCTAAACAACCCCAGCTCCCTCAGCCTCTCCCCACAGGACTTGTGCTCCAGTCCCAGTTATGCTACAACTTTTGACTGAGCTATAGAAATCAATATCCAATTACCTTTTCCTCATGAAACCTGTAGGAACTTGGAATCTTGAAAATTCTGTCTATGTCAGATCTTGTTAATATTCAACAACCGATTTATCTGGTTACCCAGAGGAGACAGATGGGCAGTCCAGATCATCACATGGCTGCATTTCTTTTGGGAATAGGACTAAGAAGGCACCCTCATTTGAGATTACATATTTAGAAATCTGAAAAAGAGCAGTAAACTGTCATTTTCCAGGATAAGAATTCAGTGGAAACTTATGAGAGAAAATAAGACCTCATGATGCATTTGTAAAGCCATCAAGCACAATGTTATGTTCATTTAATAGAAGATGGTTCAGTCAATCTAAATAGCGATATAAACCTATATAGTTTATTTAATGACAAGGGACATCCTTTATAGAAAACAAGAGCTAGACAGTGCAGCTTTAATCTGAATTTTGCTTTTTTTCTGGCTCTGTTTGACACAGTTATCTTTCTAATATCTTTTATTTTTCTCTTGTTTTCCCCTTTGCATGGTAACAATAAGGCAATTTATGTGCTGATGGCTGTTCTGTACAGGCCCCTTATATGTCTATACCGGTCAAATTAAAGCAACATTTATAATAATTTACACAGGGCTCTTTGTTTTAAGATCCCGGTGTTGACTTTGGCTGTGCTCCATGTTATTATTATTATTATTGATTGATTGATGTACACAGTGTTTTCCATATATTATTTTGCCTCCTCCCTTTTTCCCACTCTATGTTAAAAGATTAAGACCTATGTCTTCTAGGTCCTGTTTCTGTCTTTCTCACATTCTCACAGCATAGATTCCCTGTGACCTGATTGCTTGGGTGATAAAACACCTGATTTGATGTTAGGAGGAAGCAAAGGAGTATCTTACTCCTTTGTACTCTGGATCAAAAAGTCAGCGCCTTTCTATTTAACACTGCTCACACTTCATGAGAAGAGCCACCCCAGGCCAGCTCAATATTTCTGTGGTCTCACATCTGAAGGAGTGAAGTGATGGATCTGTAGGGAGGGAATACTGAAAGCAGAATGATGCCCAACTTCTGACACTTGTGCTTTGGAGGTTTCCTGAGCTAGTGGCTGCATCTAGACCATTTGTTTACTGCTGATGGACTGCTCTAATCATTCATTTGGAGGAGGTTGTATTAGGGTTGTGTCTTACTGGGGCATCTGGAATAAATGTTTTTTAAATTATAAAGTCACTGTTTAAATAGTAATAATTTGTATGAGCTCTGTTTGTCTATGGAAGCTTCCCCCCTGCAGTCAGTCCTTTGCCAATTTCTAGTCTAAAATATTGCCATTCATCTCTCTGCCAAATGCAGTCCTTTCTAAATGAGAGATGGGCTGATTGCAATGGGATGAAGTTCAATAAGGCCAAGTGCCGGGTCCTGCACTTTGGCCACAACAACTCCATGCAGCGCTACAGGCAGGGGACAGAGTGGCTGGAGAGCAGCCAGGCAGAAAGGGACCTGGGGGTACTAATTGACAGGAAGCTCAACATGAGCCAACAGTGTGCCCAGGTGGCCAAGAAGGCCAATGGGATCCTGGCCTGTATCAAAAATAGCGTGGCCAGCAGGACCAGGGCAGTGATCCTTCCCCTGTACTCTGTGCTGGTGAGGCCACGCCTTGAGGATTGTGTTCAGTTCTGGGCCCCTCAGTTCAGGAAGGATATTGAGGTGCTGGAGCGGGTCCAGAGAAGAGCAACAAGGCTGGAGAAGGGACTGGAGCACAAGTCCTATGGGGAGAGGCTGAGGGAGCTGGGGTTGTTTAGCCTGGAGAAGAGGAGGCTCAGAGGTGACCTCAGCACTGTCTGGAAATCCCTGAAGGGAAGTTCTAGCCAGGCAGGGGTTGGTCTCTTCTCCCAGGCACTCAGCAATAGGACAAGGGGGCACGGGCTCAAGCTCTGCCAGGGGAAATTGAAGTCAGAGATCAGAAAAAAATTGTTTGCAGAGAGAGTAATCAGGCATTGGAATGGGCTGCCCAGAGAGGTGGTGGATTCCCCATCCCTGGAGGTTTTTAAACTGAGATTGGCTGTGGCACTGAGTGCCATGATCTGGTAAATGGACTGGAGTTGGACCAAGGGTTGGACTTGATGATCTCGGAGGTCTTTTCCAACCCAATCAATTCTATGATTCTATGATTCTATGACACATTTCCCTTTATTTTCCCTTGTGGCATTACAGGCTCCCAGCTGACTGTCCTTTCTGAGTGCTGTCAGTGTCAACTGAATGGGCAATACTAAGCAACCATCAGCTATCTGGGTAAAACACTCATTTCCCTCATATCCTTCATATCATTTCATGTGCCAAGAAATGTTTTGAGTGCAGGTGTCTAATTGAAACAAACCTGGTGGATGTATGTTTCTAGTTGTGTACTGCTTACAGCAGGAGGAAAGAAAATTTTTCAAATGCATCCATGTAGATTTGTTTCTAGGTTATACAAGGTTTTGCAGTGCAAGCAGGTTTTGGAGAATTGTATTTGTACCTGAGGCCTGTGCTCTTTGAATCTGCATCTCACATGGAGAAAGCAGAACATCTCCGACCAATGCTCATTGCATCTCTCCTGGAAGATGACAGCTGTGTTGACACATAGACTGAACTTCTTTTGTGTTTCACAGGACATGATCTCTTTATATCAGATGGAATCAAGCCTTTAGTCTGCTTAGGCTCACACATAAGCCACAAAAACTTCAGTGTGTAAAATTCATAAAATTATTCATGCAGAAAACATAAAATGAGTTATTTCCTATTTCTATAGAGTCTGGGATTGAATAATGCTCATTTGAAGCTGTTGAGTAGTGAAAGAGGAAAACACTGAATTTGTGTAGAATGCTGGCAATTTTTCAACTAAAGTGCATTTTCATTCAAGGTGAGCTTTTCCTAAATGGGACTGACCTGAAAGCGATTGTCCCAAACCCTAGAGGTAGTGAAACAGGACCTGAGAAACTGTTGTGATAAATTCCTAATTCTGAGCACAAAATAAGCTTATTCTCCTAGAGTTATACTGCACTTTATTGTTGTAAATTTAAAAAGGGAAAGTATTTCTGAATTCATCACTATTTTCCTTTTATCATCTTTCTGTGTCATACTCTATGTGGATAAATAATTTTGCTTTTATTGCAGATACAGTCCATCTATCTTACCATTAAGCATTCAAGAAATGGTCAGTCATACTGAAGAGTTTAGTGTCCATACAAGAGATGGTGTAATACAGGTGAATGATTTAATTTACACAATAAGGAAAAAAATATGTATTATGTTATTGTTTATTTGCTAGAGTATGTCAGGGTCTCAGTCATGGGTTTAGTAGACACTGTAAACCTCTCTATTGTTTTCTTTCTCTGAGTGATGATGATATGATTTAATCTACTAATTATAATTAAGTTATAAAATTGCACTGAAAATTTGTTTGTTACTGTGGCCTAATCCAGGAATCCTTACTAGGATGGAAGTTTTTATTTCAGCGAAGTTTATTCTGAGAAACACTGTCAAATAAAGCTGGATGCCTGTGTGTGGCATTATGCACATATAACAGCAATATCTGGTGTAGAGAGTTCTGTAGTGAAAGAGAACTACTTAGTCCTCAAGGCTGTTTGCATACTTAGTCCTTTCCTCCTTGTACAACTGTATAAAAACAGCATCACAGACTGCCCTGCCACAGACATTTCTTCTTTAAAGCTCTCCACGAAGGCTCCTTCTTGCCACCAATTCAGTCATGGCTTGTGCTCTGCAGCACAATGGCACGTAATTAAAAATTTACCAAGGAAAACCAAATATGTTTTATTAGGTATATGTTCTTTTCCCAGCGTGTTTGCACTTGGCTGCACTGTTGGGCACTGTCCTGCTCTACAGAGTAGAGCTGAGAAAACAACTCACTAAACATAAGTGAATGAAATGTTTCCTTGATCTCTACATTTAGTCATGTTTCAGTGATAACATTGTATACAAATATAATAGCATGCTCTCCATTACTTTCTCTCCCTTTCTCCTCCTTCCTTTAAATGAAGCAGCTGAAGTACTACAGAACAGAGAGTAATGTCTGTAAAGTGAACAGCAGAGGAAACGCCTCACACATTGCTTTCCCTTTCCTTAGCTCTAGTGTCCACCTGGAATAAGGAAGATGCAACTTATCCTGACCTTTCAGGTCATTCAGAAAAACGCTATTTTGGCAGACAATCAGCAAGCCTCTTTTGTTACTTGATCCAGCCTCCCTGAACCCTGGACATAACGGTTATCAAGATCCTCTTACTCAGGTTGCACTGGTAATAACACAGTTTGTCAGACCCAGCCCTAGGAGGATATCCCTTAGTTCTGCTTAGAATCAACCCTTGGAACAGCATCACTGGCGACTGCAGGAACTGAAGTGGTTGTATATTAGCATATGACATAAAAATGAATGATGTCACATCAGTGATTTATTCAAAGTCTTTTATTTGGGTAAGTGATGAAGCGCAGCTAAAAGTACCCAAGAGAGGACTAAAAGAGGTTGGAAATGAATTGAATACAAAAGGCATGGGTGAAATCTTAAAGCCTGTGGTGTGCAGTAAGGCAAGCAATCACAACCTGACCTTGAATTGTGCATTCTTCTGGGATGCCAAAACCATGAGTTCCCACTACTCTCATTTGTCCTGTCTTCTGAGAAGAGAAATATGGTAAACACTCTTTGGAATGGGAATTTTTTAATATCAGCCTGATGCCATATTGTTGTTTCAAGAGCTACGTGCCAAGGTCACCAACATTACAGTCCTCATCACATCTTATGTTTGGATTTTTTTTTGCACCATCCTATGTATAATATATGCATTTATGTGTTTCATACATGTAAAATATATAGTGTTCAGGAGCTGGCCTCATTTCATACATGCTAAATTTTTCTAGGTCTCTGTGCTGCATTTTCTCACACAGCTGTTGTGTCTCTTCCAGAGACAGCTGCATTACTGTGGTGAGCTAAGTGGACTTGTATGCAATATTGAATTCATAAGCAAATAGGGATTCTTTAGAGCTTGTTGTGCCTTCTCTGTGCACATATTGACATCTCTTTCCAAGATCCTTAGTACACCTCTTGCATGGTGGATTCTCCGACCCTGGAGGTTTTTCAGGTGACTGGACAGGGCACTGAGTACCATGATCTAGTAATCAAAGTGGGGTTGGATTAAGTGTTAGACTTGATAATCTCAGAGGTCTCTTCCAACCCAAATGATTCTATGATTCTATGTCCCCTCAGCATCCCTGATGCACCCTGTACTCAATCCCTTGCCATCAGGCAGTGTCCTCGGCCCATTCCTGCAAATGGGAAGTGCCTGTGGTTTGCTGTCTGGCTAAGCAAGAAACACAGTGTTCTGCAGCCTGTTTGTAGCTGTGCACGTGCTGAGTGCCTGGCTGGGACGGTGGGAGCCCAGCTGGCCGCTGCCTCCTGGGAGCCGAGCAAGCCAAACAAAATAGCTAGGGGTCAAACCCTTTTCCCTGAGCAGAGGATTCACCAGCTGAATGCTGATTTTGCAAAACTAGAAGGAATTTTTTATCCTTGAGACCCCTATTCTTATGTCCAATGTATTTAAAATCAGTCAGAGAGTTCAAAAGTTGCTAGAGATGAACCAGTTTCAGGGAATGAGGTTAAAACATTTCCTGTGTGACACAACACCAGTTTCTTTCTGAGTTTAAAAATGAAAAATAGATGTTATCATGACTCTCTATTGTCTCATTTTGGGTCACTCAGAGATGTGGTGTGGGGAGGGGAGGGAAAGACATCACAGCTGCAGCTGTGACTTGCAAGCTTGTGAGCATGAATTACTGTTCATAGAGCAGTATCCTCTATACTTTTTTCCTTACATTGCAGATGAATGCAAAGGAGGTCCTAGGGTCAACACTCACCCCGGAGACTGTCAACTGCACCAGAACAAACTTACTCTACCACTACATGGTCTGTACCCTGTCCCAACACAAGCAGGACAGTGTCTCTGCACTGCATGGCTGAGATCCAGTCACCCAAACAAATGGATACTGTGGTGGCCTACCAGAAATAAAGCTTGGTGTCACGTGGCCAGTACTGCCTGCTTGCTGCTGAGCAGGAACCCTTCACATCACTGAAATGCAACTTTTGACAGCATGCTCACTGTGTCCCAGGGAGCTGCTGCACTCTGCATCCACTTGGTGGACACCCAGGCATTGAGGCCAGCTGTGCAGCCTCCCAGGGCTGGTCATGGCCTGCTTCATCCCAGACACTGGTTTCCATTCCCTCTCACAGACAAGTCTGAGATTCCCTGTCTTCATTTCTAATCAGATCCTGCAACACTGAAGTCTTCAGTAAAACTGAGCAATCAGTTGAAAAGTATTGATCTTTCAAACATTTGGAGCTCTCTTCCTGTCTAAATGCTGGATGGTTTCTTTTCCACAGAATGGCAGCAACTGTATTTTTTGTTTTCAGATGTCTCCTCTCTTCTGTAAATCATTTTGTGGCTGTTGCATCCATTCTGAATCAGTCTTTCATGATTTACAGTCAGTGGGTATTAGCTAATTTGTCAAACACACACAGTGGGCAATCAATACAACCAACAGAGGCAATGATGGTCATGCATCTGTTATTCCAGTATAACATCTAAAACTGGAAAAGAATTTGTAAAACCTCTTTACACAGAAAAAGGAGATGGTTGCAGAGTGTCACAGGCTGTGTCTGCACTGCGGACCCACCAGGCTGTGGGTGGTATGATTGCCCACACAAAATAGGGCAAAGTTTGTGGCATCTTCCTTCAGCCTACATGAAGGTTAGGTGTTGCCCAGGGAGCTTCTGTGCTCTGCAGCACCTGCCACCATCTGGTAGGTAGATAACCAACACCCATGGGCTGTGTTGTGAAGGGCACAGGCTTAACCAAGCCAGACTCACTGTGCAGTGAGTCCTCATGCAGACCAGTCTGTTTGATAGCGGTCTCGGACTTTCAGATTGATGAACTACAATGTATTTGAAACATCAGTGCCCAACATTTCCATACTTTTTTATAGGCTGGAATATTTCTTGGAATGGAGGCAGGCATTGCTCATGTCTGCCCATTTACTTCTAAGAAAGTTGCTGACCACTGTTTTTTTTAATACATGTAGTATGTTCCCTGTCCTCAGAAGAATTGTTCTCTGGGAAATAAATCCATTTTCTACTACAACAGAGCCAAGCTGTTCTTTGGTAGACCTGTTTACAAGCTGCCACTAACCCAAGCCAAGCTAATACTTAGTTAAGAGAAAGAACTCAACCCTCCAAACATGGCTTTCCCACTATACACAAGAGATAATATATCTCTTTGATTTGCAGTAGAATCAGTGTGCTTGTTTAGTATCCCTGGACCTAAAAGTGCCTGTGCCTCTTTTAAAATATGACTTAGACAACTTGGAAAAGTACCACTTGTTCCTACTTGAAAATTAGGATTAGTTTTATATAAATGCACAGAAATTTCTGAGGTTCCTTCATATCAAGAGCCACTGGAACTTATAAAGGAGGTCTGAGGGGATGCACGTAGTTTTTTATGTTTGTAGTGTGGCAAACTGATTTTCCAGACAAGTGATCTAGACATACAACTATTTGTACATATTTGAAAGTGCAACTATCTGTGAATATTCATATTTTATTTGTGACTGATTGAATGTTGTGAATGTTGTCGGATTTATAAATAGGGTACTGCCTCTAAGCCTGCTGCTGCTACAGTTTCATTATGCTTGTGCTCAATGAGAAATGTTTTATTTCTGCAACTTTCAATGATCCCAGTGAATTATTGTAGCATTAAACTAGAGTAAAGGAAAGCTTACAGAATTGCAAATCTGCATTGATTTAGTAGGAAGAGCTGCCAGTCTTTATGAGACCAAGCATAGAATTGATATTCATGGTATTTTAGGAGGGAAATGTAAGTCTAGAAAGTCAGAGCAGGTCAGCAAGTAGAAGAAATCTGGTGTCTGGCAGCCAAACAGGACTGGCTGCTGCAAGCAACCACACCAGCCACTTCATTTTCCCCTGTGCATTCTCCAGATTTGCTCTGTACCATGTAAAGGTAATTGTTACATGTGGGGGTAACAGTGCGTGTATCCCCTCATGTCTGAGGTGATTGATGGGTGCAACCTTAAGGAGTAGAGAACTACCTATAGAATGTGGGATGCCTCGTAACCAGTAGAAGTTTTCCATGTATGTGAGGTGAACTACTGATCAATAATGTGCTAGCATGTTACATGCAGGAGTGGATAAAAGTGAAGCTGTTACTAAAAATAAAGTCCTTTTTCTTTGGTGAGCCTTCTGATCACACTGGAGCCTGAGTGTGTCTGCCTCCTCTGACCGCCACTAAGCTGACCTATTTTACCCAGACAAAGGATGACCCCAATAGTTACACACTGACCAAGCCCGCTCTGCTGGGTAGGAGTCAGTCTGGTGCATGTGCAAATCCCCAAGCTCCACTTGCTTTGCACTGTGCTGGTGTGAACTGGTGGTCTAAGAGTTATGGCTGTCCCACCAGACCCTGTTGATGGTATTCAAGATGAGGCTGGATGGGACTTTGTGCAGTCTGATCCAGTGAAAGGTGTCCAAGCCCATGGCTGTGGGTTGGAACTAGGTGGTCTTTAAGGTCCCTTCCAACACAAACCATTCTATATGTCTCTGGTTTCACATCAAACCTCATGGAGTTAAGCTTTAATTAACTAAAGAAGAAAATCCAGATACCTCTCAGGAGTTTCTAAGCATCAGTGAGTTTACCATTGAAAAAATTGCAGAATTATGACAAATACTAAGTGGAGCAGGATAAGGCCATTAAACATGACTTTACTTCTCCTGTAGAACAGAGCTTGGTCTCGGGGTTTGTATGCCCACTTACTAGCTCCTGGATTTTGCATGGGTTACTGGGTACTAACAAGGTACAGAGCCATTTTTTTGTATTAATCAGTGTTGATTAACTGGAAATCTAGGACTGAAAACTCTGCTAATTGAACAACCTATGGTTTAATGGTACAAAGAAAAGGGCATTCAATGTGTCCAGCTTGGCCCAAGCAGACTCATGGCTCCTGTTACTACCTTAATGTCAGTATGAGGAGGTAAATATTTATTTAGTTAGTTAAATAGTTAGTTTTTAATTTGTCACTATTTCTTTCACCATGTATTTCACTTGCACTGGAGCTAAAAATATGTACACCAGGTGACTTTCCCCGAGAGGTCCTCATCTCATCATGTCCTGTCATGTCATGTCAGGTCATGTGATCTCATCTCATCATCTCCAAAAGTTGATTCAAAAGATCCAGTGTATGCACACCTGTTATATAAATATAAGTAATGAGTCAAATGAATGTTGTTGGAGAAGTTGTGTCTAATTTAAAGAAGTTATGTGAGTGGTTCTGATAGAGATTATCAGTTCACCTTTTGAGAGGTGACTCTTCTCAGGTCCTATGCTTTTTTCCCCCCCTCACTAGTCTTCTAGAACCTTTAATTTCTGCTCAGCTGGAGCAAAGGGGACCTGGAGATAGGACGTTGGACACTTTCACTCAGAGCTTGTCTTTTGCAAATTCTTATTTCACCAGTGTCTAAATATGGGGACATAGATCCTGCATTAAACTGCTTGTGATTCTGCATCTTGTGCTGAATATATTGCAGGTTAGGCACAGCTTTTAAGAACTTACCAGGTAGTAAAATCAAACTGTTTCTACACAAACCCTTAATGGCTATTCTGTTTTTGAAGTAGCCAGCATAAATTATACAGTTTAATGTACTCCCAAGCTTCTTGCCAGCTCAGTAGGCTATGTTGAGGGTATGAGGAAATAATTGTAGCTGCAGATTCTTTTGGGAAATATTACAGAATTTGCAAATGAAATTATATAAACTATACTTTAATATAATAATTCTGAATTTATTTGCAAGACTGACTGAACTGTCTACCAGACCTGGAACACTGGTTGAAATCTTCCTTGATGTTTAACCTCCTTAAAGTTCCATAGTTTAGATATTTGCAATACTGCATATAATCTGGAAGGGGGGTTAAAATTATATTAATAGAAAATGTTACAAGTGTTCTGGTTTTGTTAGTTCACAGTACAAACAAGTCCTACATGATACTAAGAAGAAAATATTGTCTCATTATAGGAGGAAGTTCTAAAACTTCTTCTACAGAAAGAGAGACCTAATTGTTGAGTATTGCCATAAGTAAGTATATCTGATATAGGTGTTTACTATCCATCTAGTATATGTTTAATATAGATATGGTATAGACATTTCCATACAAACACATCATATTTTAAACATAACTTGTTCTGAGGGCATCTTTTTCCTGTGGATAATACGAACTTATGGACTCTGTATTCTGAATATTATGAATATACCTGTAAGCTGTTTTGCAAGCTGAGGAAAAGAACATTTTCAATAGTCTAGTGGGATAATATTACAGGTGGTACAAGACATGTTGCTGGATTAATAGGAAATATGCCACTTGGTTTCTTCATGAGGAGAAAGGATTGATGATGGGATGTTGAGCAGAAGCACACAACATCAACAATTTTTTAGTATTTCAGCAGAAATACCAGATAAACATCATTGATATAAGTGATAAATTGTAATGGAAATAACATGCAGTAGATTAGAGAATGAATGAGTGGGATGTTGTACCCTGTGAATTCATTCTAGTTTTTAAAACAATTTGGGATGAAATAGAGGTTCAAACACTTGATTTTATTTTTTAGCTCTTCATTCATACATAAATGTGCAGTATTTTATTGTTTATATTCCCAGAGCAGTTTACATTTCTGGGGCCTTTCTCTTGCACATAATATCATGAGATTCAGCACAAACACCAATAAAGAAGAAAAAAAAAAGGAAATGAGCTTTTTCTAGTGCATTTTCACTAAGGAACAGACCATACTTGATAACTGCCCTAGGCTCATTTATGTGTTTCCTTTCTGCTGAACGTGTAGCCTATTGTGAAGCCACCCAGAGCTGTATGTTTCACTCTGCCAAAAGACTTGGCAAGTACATGGCACATGGCCAGCATCCAGGTCTGTCATTTCATATGCTCAGGTATGCCACGGTGCATCTGAGCTGCCTTGGGAAAAAGGAAACCAAGGAGAGATCTGTGAGTAGGGCAGCTCTTTCAGTAAGCCAGGTTTTGCAAATGGGATGGGTTTGTGTCATGCTGCAGATTCAGACAACATTTAACCCAGGTGCAGCTGACAGGATGTATGTAAGGCCAGATTGATGGGTCTGGAGGCAGCTTGCAGCCTGGGGTTGGAGCAGAGTTTCAGCACAGCTCAGTGATGATGAAATCTGACTCAGGGTCACACTGATGAATTTCAGTTCTGCATTGAACTCATTATCTCATACCTGCTTCCGCTTTCTTATTGTAATATAAGTATCACCAGCTACCACAAAGCTGCTCCTGTATGAATTTGTGGATATTTCTAAAGCTTTGTAAGGACACCAGTGTGATGAAAAGCATTCAAACTAAATGTTACCTGGTTCTTAAATGGGACTTTTGTAATTCTTATTGCACTGGTCATCACAGTACAGAGGAATCATAGCCTGTAAATTTTGTGGATGGCTTTTGTTTGTTGAACATTGAATATTCTGAGTCAGAAGGGACCCACAAGGATCATCGAGTCCAACTCTTAAATGAATGGCCCATATGGGGATAGAACCCATGACCTGGGCATTATTAGCACCAACTAACTAACCAGCTGAGCTAAATTTGGCTGTAGAAGATGCCAAAGATGTCCATACAGAAGGAGGTTCAATAAAGGTAGAGCTTACCTGGGCTGATGACACTTTGCACAACACTACATATTTAAATTATATTTTTTTAGGCTGAATTGGTGTGTCCCAGCATTCTGAGAGATCAGCTTATTGGGTACTACAATAGCCTAAGAAGATCCTTAAATGATTTCCTTGTCATCAGAGGCAAGTACTTCATAACTGGGATCTCAAGAAAAAAATGGAGCAAGACTTAAAGAAAACCCTTGCAGCTGATATTATGTTTGTATTATGTTTGCAAGAGTCTTCCTGAGGGTCATAGTCCTCAGTCAGTGCATATTACTAAGTAAAGGTGAATACATGTTTGTAAAGGGAATAATAGTCTGAAAGTGTCTTGAGCAGTGTGTTCTGCCAGTCTTCAGGCAATTTTTGGTGGATGAAGAATGTGCACAGTCAGAATCTCCTGCAAAACTGGCATACAGAGAAGGAAAACTTTGAAAATGTGCTTGTTTCTAATCATAAGTGCTACATGTAAGGGGAAAACAAACAGATAATCTCATTTTCAGGATGTAAATCCTCTGCTTTAATGAGGTAGCAAGGGTTGTTCTGCCCTTAAGATTTTATTATTTTAGATTTAATGAAATCTGTTAATAAGTTGCAGACCTGTGACTTTTTGGAAGCTAGGAAAGGAGAGCAAGAGCATACAACAACTTATGAGACGATCCTGTATCATCTTGTCTTTTCAGAAAGCACAAATTTTTGACCAGGTCACAAGGCCCTCCTTCCTCAAAACTTTTGTCTAGCAAGGCATGCCCTTCTACTGACCCTCTGTATATCTCTGGGTTCCCCATATTAGCACCAGCAGACAGATGGGTTTAGAACTAGCCCTCCAGCATGCTGGTTTTGCTTTTGGTCATCTTGCTCCCCAGCAAAAGAGAGGCTTATCAGGAAACACAATAAAAAAAGCTGTGTTAAGGTTCAGGCAGAAGCTTTGTCAATGACAAAAGCTGGAAGTTGTAGTTACAAGCGTAACAGATCATAAAAGTTGCAACAGTTTGGGGCTGGTTCTTATCTGGTTAATAGTTGCTGGGAAGTAACCCCATCACAGGCTTATGCTACAGACTGTATTTCTTTCTTTATCTACCTAGTTTTATTGTGGGATGCCTAAGATGCTGTATTTTGTATGCCTGTCCCAGATGCCCTGAGAGGATTTTAAGCTCCATAGTATTTTGCATATTATCATAAGGAATTGGGCACTGAGTTCAGCTGCAGAACCTAAAGATCTGCAGTTCATGCCATGTGCTGCCTGCTACTCTTGGAGTCATAGGGATGTCATGTGACTCTTGGAGTCGCAGGGATGTCATGCAGGGATGTCATGGTGCATTTCTAGAGCATCCATCTTGTGACAGAGAAGGACTTCCAGAGCATTAACTCTGCTGGGGTAATCAACAGACAGAGCTGCACATCATAGCATTGTGCACTCTGATCAGATACTGGCTTGTGCCTCTTGGATATGTAACTTTTCAACAGCAAGAAAGTATTTCAGTACCATATAATACTTTCTAGAGTTATACTATTACAGTTCTTCAAAAAAGTTAATATTAGCAGTTACACATCATCCTTTTACATTTTAAAATGAAACATCTGAGACAATGAAATATCCCAGAAAATAAGCGTATGTATGTCCTTTTAATTCTTTAATAGCATTGAATTTTCTGAAGTTGCTTCTTCTTCCACTGTGCTTTGATGCTTGTTTGTGTCTCTCCATCACTCACTTTTGTATCACTTCATATGCTGCTTTTCTGTGCTGGTATAAAGGTAAACTGGCAGGAGAAACAAACCCACCACAACTGAGTTAAAATTTAATGAAAATATTACAACAAATGCAATAGTACAAAGAGAAAATTATTTTAACCCACAAAACCCAGAAGTGTAACCCAGCCCGCTAGGGCACAAACACAATGGTGTTTGTTGGCCCCTGTGCTAAAGCCCACATCGGTCTCTCGAGTCCAAAGTAAAGGAGGTGAAAGACCTGTTGGTGCAGATGACAGTTGCAGTCTGGTCAATGTTCAGGTCCTCCTCTGGATCTGACAAGTGGTGCCCCCAAGTCCCAAAACCCCCAAGATTATATCCCCTCAGGTCCAGGTGGGACTGCCCAGTACCTCCCCCATGGCTGGGAATTACACAATGGGTGACCTGACTCTGTGAGTCAGGGGGTATTTTGGAATCATTGATGGCCCATTAGCAGACATGACACCTCAGGCTGGGTCTGGAGGTGCTAATGACTCCCTGGAGGGGAGTTATCACAGCTTTTGTCTCACAGGTGTCTCTCACACCCAGCTCACACCCTGAGGGGTCGGGTGTGCCCTGGGCAGCTGCTGCAAATGGTCCATTGTTAACAGTTTATGGGAAATGAATAGAGTGTGTGGAATACACAACTTTGGTCACCTCCACACAGTGATAAACGGGTCCTACCTCCTGAACTAGGACATTATACAAGGGAAGGTGAGAGCCAAACCTTACCTACTGGAGGGAGGCAGATGTGAAGATGTCCAGAGAGCCGTGAGCATGGGGACAGCATGGGAACTGGGGATGCCTGAAGCACAGGGATGTCTGCTGTATAGAGACCAGGGTCCACAGCAGCATGGGGCCCTTTGCATCTGCATCAACCTGCCCTGCACAGGCTGCCACAGAAACTGGCCTTTATGCCAGAAACAGAGCTACAGTACCTTGAGAAAGGCTTTAATTAAAACTGGCTCCCGCCCTTTCAGCTCCTCTGGGCTTTTTTTGTCCCTGCTTTATCAGTTATTACCAGTTAATGTTTCACTTTCTGGTTTTGTTTAACTGCAGTCAAGAAGCACCTTGCAGACAGCAACTGTCAATTAGTTATGATGAAAGCAGAAATTTAGCTTCCATCTTGTCTACATTTGGAGGGTTATAGCAGGAGTTAATTCAATTACTTTCCTATTTTCTGAACTATTCTTGCTGCCTGCATTTGTGGCTGTCAGGTGCTTCTAGGGATGAACAGGCCCTCCTTTCCTTATCCCTCCCTTCCTCCCTCTCTCCTTCTGAGAAGGACCTGAAGGTGGACGGAAGATGTGGTGGATGAGGGGAAGGTGGCTAGTAACAGCAGAGGAAATGCAGGGAGGAAAAAGGATCAGCAGGATGAAGGGAAGGCTGTGGATAGTAGACTGCATCCACCCTTGTTGGCTTACCTAAGCCAGTATCCCTTAAAAAAAGGCAGAAGCACTATCTGGGTGCAGCAGGAATGTTATCTTATGGAAGACAGTAAAAGACTCCTGCAGCAACTGCTGTCTTAAAAGTAAATATTGGAGGCAGGAAGACAGAGGACAATGCAGGACAGCAGTTTTTGTGCAGTGGAGCTATTCTGTTCTTCCCCTCCCCCAGCCTTTTTTTTTTGTTCCCAGATTTGGCATATGAAACTGGGTCATGGCTTTTAGCCATACATGTTTTAAAAGCACTAGTCACTCTGTGAGCATGATGAAGCATTTTTTTTTTGGGGGGGGGGGGGGGGTGTCCAGGGTTTTTCTTACATAGTGTAGGAAACCTGTTCTATTTGGCATTAAACTCTATTTAAGCTGTTTCTTGGGAAATGACAGGGCAAATTGTTCATCTGTCTCTGGGGCAGGCAGTACCTGGGCTTACCCAGGTGCAGCCGGGCTGTCCTTTTCGCTCTGAAGGAGTTAAGTGCCTCCTCATTGCAGGGTGACATTGTGTTGCAAACAGGGCTACAGAGGAGTAACCCTTGCAGAGCTGTGGTGAGATGGGAGGCACAGCATCTGCGGCAGGCAGCTCACAGTTCCCGGCTGCCGAAATCGGTGAAGACGAAGCACATCTGGACAGTGTGTGTGCTGCTGCCTCTGCAGGAAACTGTGGGCACCCTGTTTTCTCTTGCCGTGCTGGTATCGTTTATGGGTTGTGATGTAAAGCAGAGGAAATGGAGAGTGAGAATACTGATCTCACCCTGAAAAGGATCTGGTTTCCTTAGGTGCAATTTGTGCTTATCATTCTTGCGCAAAAGTTGGCAGGTCACAGCTGATTAAACAAACCCTGCCCAATTATGATTTCCGTGCTCACAACACAGAGCATTTAACATTTCATTACTCCTTCCCACCCAAACCAAAGGTCTATTTTTTGCATTCAGCCTTACTTTTTTTCCCCCCCCCAGGGAAAAGGGAAAAAAAAATTAAACCCTATGTAAAACTCAATTCAGAAAGACATGAACTTAATCTCCAAAGTGAATTTATATCTCATATTTCAGAATGTACTGAATGAGTATGGTACTTCATCTTCTTGTGTACAAAGACAAGAAATGGCATATTGCATATAAAACCAGGAAAATACATTATTCATGTAATAAATGTTGTATTTTCATGTCTTCTGGCAAAAAAAAAAGTGGCCTGCCTACTAGTAATTGCACATCATATTTTAAAATAATGATACAGATTTTTAATGTGTGCCCTGCCTCTTTCCTGTTCAAGCCAACAAATGCATGTTCCTAGAAGAAGAGACCCTGAATGCCCTCAGCACAGCATCTTGCTTTATAAATTAGATGCTTTTATAAAGTTTCTTCCAAAGGTCTTTCAAATTCAGCAGCTTTTAGAGGCCAAACTTTTACCTTGTACTACACACATCAAAGCTAAATCATGTTATGTCTGAAACATTCTTTCTCCAAATCTTATGTTAAAGTAACAGTTTTAATTAACAAAAAAAAAAAGTCTTTCAGGGAAATGACAAGTAGAAAAAAGCCCCCGAATAATAAACACTTCTCCCTTCTTACAATAACTCAGATTATTCCATTCCCAACCACACTCTCTGCTGTCTTGAATCTACTGTCCTTAACTTGTGGATCATCTCTCACCCTACAAGTGCTGCTCATGTTCAAAACACTTTCAGAAAAGGTCAGTACTTGCTAATGCTAAAAGAGATTTTGTTCTAGGCACTAAGCCATGCACATCTTTTCACATGCATTGCAAATTAGTTTGTCTCTGGAGATGGGGAAATATCCATCAGTGGTTATAACCTAAATGAATCCAGCATGTGCCACTGATGAAGGGTCCTGATGCAGAGTACCTGCCAGGAAGGACAAAGCTTTGGTCCTCTTGGTTTAGAGGTAGAAATGAAAGTAAAAGGAAAGGAAGGATCCTTTATTTTAAAATCAAAAGTGAATACACCAAAGCCCAGCCCCCCAGACACACAATCATTTCCTATATATGAAATTATTCCTCATCCCACCAGCTTGTATAGAATTATGCCTGTCCCTGCGTATACAGAAGCATCAGACCAGGACCTTTATGACCTCTGGACTTATTTCAGTGAAAATAAGGAGGAGAGGGAACAGCAGGCAGGAAGTACCTGAGCTGACCCTGGCAGTGCAGGAGCTTGGGAGAAGAACTGCCTTGCTGTGTCTATCTGTTGGATCAACACTGAAAAAAGCAGTTGTAAGGGACACTGGGGGAGCAGTTTATGGAACAGAAGCTGTGACACTAGATGGAACGGTCACAACAGGAGTGATATTCTGAGCCTGAACAAAATCCAGTGGCTGACCTTGCTCTGGGGTCCCCAGTGTCATCCCAGGGAGGTCTTGTTTGGTGTCTGGGAGCAGTTGTGTCCCAAGAAGCAAAAATACTCGCTACTTTTGTGTGTTTGCTTAGGGATGGTTATCTGAAAGGTTTTATTTGTGCCTTTATCTTGTCTGCAGGCTGCTCCCAGAGCTCCCCACCTTAGCTTAGAAATGGTTGATGCATTTCACCATGTGGTATCATATATCCTGGGTTTTGCTCAATTAGGAAATTCCCCAAGCTGTTTTTGCGTCTTAAACCCAGAGCCTCCACCTCCAGACTGGGGAGGGACTGATAGGATTGCCAAGTAACAAATACTGTGCTTAAGGCAGATGGGTCCAGGTGCAAAAGACTGTGAAATGCTGATGGTGAGAAAGGGAAAAAAGGAGCATGAAAAAGAGTTTTATGTCAAGTGAAGAATAAACTCAAGATGAAATTTCATCCCTCTTTTTTATTTTTTCCTGCTTCATTTTGCTGATGGAAGGCGGTTGTATTTCCGGAGCTTGTCCATAGCATCACAGATCTGTTGTGATCTCACAGAAAGCAATGCATCTATCAGGCTGGGGAGGCTTGCTCCTGCAGGAAACAGAAAACATTGCACTTCTGCCCTTAGCAAGGGTCTGCCAGACCATCTGATCAACCTATGATGACTTTATCTTTACCCGAAGATTAAAAATGACAGGGTTGGATCACTCTGGTACATCTGTCATTTGATTTTCTTTGTAAAGGGTGAAACAGCTGAAGTGTATGTCTCTCTGCATGGACACAGAAATAGTACTGGTTTCCCTAATAGCTTCGACTTGTTATTCAGGTTAAACTGTGCCACAGGGCTGGGATTTGCCTGCCTTACCTTTAGCAGTTAGGAGGGACACAGTAAGTAATTACTGGCATGTCACTACCAGTTCTGTATCTCTGCTGCCACCAGACAGCATTGCTGGACACTGTTACAAAGACACTTCAGCTAAAATGTGTTCAAAGGGAGCAGGATGAAACCCTCCTTGGAGGCACCTAAGATTGCAGAAACCCAATTAAACTTGATGCCTGCTAATTAGGCAACCAAAGTAACGTGAAGTACTGAAGTGCTTTTGGCATTTGGCTTTTCAGCCACCGGATTATTCCCACAGTATAGTGAGCTGGAATTTCAAAACATGGCATATTATATGTGCCACCTTCTCTGTGGGTGTGGGTGCTGCATGGCTGGACTGTTTCCCTGCCACCTGGAAATGCTCCTGTTTATATATCTGTACATTTGGTGCTGCTCAGATACAACTCTGGAGTAAAAGTTCACCTGCACAGCTTCCCTTCTGTTCTGGCATCTGCTGAAAAATGAAAAATTTATTTACAACAATTAGGTAAAAAAATAACTTCTTCAATAACTGTGGAAATGCATAAAAGACCAGCTTTGTCTTTTATGATCTTCAGATTTTTTTCCTTATGTATTTTTCTCACTATGAGAGTAAGATTTGTATTATCAGTTCTGAGTTTCTCATCTTAAATTTTCATTTTGGAAGTAAAGAAAGGAGTCAATGAATCATAAATACTTGTTAGAGCTTTTATTTTACTGCTGTGCTTGTGAATGTTTGATTTTGAAGTGGGTTTATTTTCTTTGACAAAAAGCACTGCCTGTTCTGTGGTTTGTGCTCATTGTGCCAAGTGCATATCAGTAACTTCATTTGTATGTGCCTGAGAAAGCTCACGTAAATTAGCATGCTTAATGAGCTTTGAAACAATCAAAAAGCCTGAGCTCAGTGATCAGTGAGAAACCACATAAGCAGATGTAGGAGGAATATTATGTGCAATGTATTTCAATTTCAGACATACCTAATGTGTGCTTAGCTACCACACTTTTAAAACAGAAAATATGGACAATGATGGAGTCCTTAGTGCTCTGCTGTCTCTATAACACATTTTGTACAGACAGTTTTACTCTGTTGCTCATAACCAAGAGGTCTTTTTGGTTGCTGCTGCTGAGGAGTAATTTCCCTCTCCTCCAAATCAGACCGTTTAACTTCTCTGAATGATGGCAGGCCCTTCAGTCTGACAGAGAGAACATTGGCTTTCTATTGCAGGTACTTCTCAGTTAAATCACTTCTGCCATGGCTGTCTTGGGAGGTAGTCAAGCCCCGTGCACACATTTCCTACAAACACCAAGGAAGGGCAGGTGCTCTTGTAAGGGTAATGGCTTGCAGAGACTCATTGCTTTGAGAAGTTTTTGCTAAGCTTAAAGGGACTAAAAAACTTTAGAGCCTCAGCAGGAAAATATTTGTTACCTTGAAGGATGGAGCTACAATAATATTTTATTTTTAAAAAGTTTGAAAAGCTGTCCCTCTAATTCCTTACCAGATTGTAACTAGTTTAGGTCTCTGGAGTAAATGAAATGACTTCTCAGGACCTGATTCTGCTAAATGTCTGACAAACCTAATCTTAATATATCACCATCCTTGCTGGCACTTTATAACAATTAACTTTTAAATGGGAAAGGTTAATGAAATAATCACTCTTTTGAGTTATCTGTAACTTTTCATTCCTATGCTTTTTCCTCCCTGACTTTACTACATCCTCTTAGTTCTCTACCTGCCACAATCTGTATTTTAGAGCCTGGTTTTGTAATGTTGAGGGGGATGTAAACACATTCTTCTTCTGCCTCACAGAGGAGGGTGAAATATGGAGAGAGTCCTGAAATACAAAATCCCTGGAAGGAAAATGAGCTTATAAAACTGACATATTTTTATGTGCATTTCCATCACCTTATCTGGTAAACTTACTGTTCTTGGGACTCCAGGTACTAAACTTGAACATCTACAGGGACTGACTGATAGCCTCCATAATCTACTGGATTCTAGCAAAGTATTCCAGCTGTTAGCTGTTCACAGAGAAGTGATCTTTCTACATACTGATGCAGCAATCAGGCATCAATTAAGGTAGGAATTACAACCTGTTAGGGATGAGACTAGCACCTTTAAAAAAAAATCGGTTTTTTTTAGTTTTTCACAAACTAAGAAAAGAATGCAGGAAAGATGAATTCAAGTTTTGTCCATGGTGTGTGCTTCAAGATCATGATAGGTGCCCTGTAAGTGTAGACATTTTTCTTTCACTGAAAGCATCAACTTTCCTTTAACTCAAAGAGCTGAAGGTCCTTACACACTTCTTTTTAGGGATCTCGAAAACATCATGTCTGAGTGCAACTGTCCTTTTACCTAAGCATTATATGACTTTTATGTTCTGATTCATAGTTTACTAAATAAAGGAGTTTTGTGGCTGCTACAGAGGTTGACTTATGAGTTAATCTTTTTGTTTTGCTGTGGGATTTACATTCAATTTTATATTTTCCTCTATCAAAGGATGCTTAATAAGCAGGTACGGAACTTACCTGCTTATATCAAGATCTAAGCTTACGCTTTTGTGAAATGCTACACTTCACCCCACCACAGAAACCCAACTAAGATACACTTTTCAGGTCCTTCTAAAAAGCAATTGTCTTCCTCTTTTTCCCCCCCTCTCCTCCCATACGCTTTCTGTCAGTAATGATCATGGAGTGGTTAGAATGCACTCAACAGAATAAACTTGGCAAAACAAAAATAAGGGCAACACATGAAAAAGTAAAGGAAATTTCATCTGTAGATGCCACATGGTGCCATGACACAAGACTAGGCTTGCAGGTGTAACCACACAGGGCAGGCAGGCCATGGAGTCCACCAGAAGAGAAACAGTCCCTGGACTTGCTTTTAAATAACACGCAGGACTGAGTTCAAAATGCTGCAGTTAGAAAGCTGTTGCCTAATAGCAGGGATGATGTGCTGGCATAAAATATCCCTGAAGGATCAGCAGAAGCCAAATAAATATCACCAGAGCTGAGCTTAGTTTCAAAACTGGAAACTACATAGAAAAAGAGAATATTTGCTGAAAGAAACCAAGAAGGATTAGCCAGGGGAGTTAAATCCTTGCAAATGGCATGAAGACCTTTTGGGGACAATACTGGAGGCATTCAGGAAATGCATACCACATGTGAAGAAAGGTTTAAGAAAGGGTAAACAGCAGGATTAAACAGATTATTAAAGCAAGAAGGCATCCTCCAAAAAGCTGATTTTTCATTCCAATGAAGAAAAAAGATAGGGCTTTAAACTATGACAGGATAAGCATGAGAGGATTCAAAATAGACCAGCAAAGATTTTGAGGAACAGTTTTGCTGAAGGCTTCAAGACTAATAATAAATATTATTTCAAATAGACCAGGAGCAGGGCAATTGCCAGTGTGTGAAAGGCCAGTAGGTGAACAGGAGCTTTCAGTGAAGATAAGTCAATAGCACACATTTTCAAAAGTGCTTTGTTTGTTTCTGCATTCCCTGTGGAAGAACTTGACGAGGCTCCCATGCCAAAACTTTTGTTTATGGGAGATCCATTAGAGAATGGGAGATCCACCAGAGAAGCTGCAACCAGGGAAGTGTTGGAAACCTATGGGACAAGTGGACTGAACTGATGATGAACAAGTTGCCAAGACCACACAGTGTTCAAGAATTCTGAAAGCACTCAAGGATTTTATTTTTTTTTAAAGCCAAAGTACTACCCATGCTGTGTAGCTTCTTGCTTAACATTGCCTTGATACCCAAAGACTGGAAGTGGCTGATGTATTGCCAGTTGTTAAAAACAAGTGCAAGGATGATCTGGTTAGTTACAGTCTGATAAACCCAACGTCCATAGTGTTCAATCCAGCAGAAACTGCAATGAGGTGGATGCATGGGCAAATATGATGTATTTAAGAAGAGTCAACACTGCTTTTGGAAAGTGCAGTCATGCCTTACAAATACATTGGTGTTCTCTGACGGTGTTAACAAACACAGCCAAAGGGTTGATACAGTTTGTCTGGATTTCCTGAAAGTTTTAATAGCCTCAACAGAGGCTATAAGGAGTCTGAGTAGCCACTGGAAATGTGAGGAGATTGTCACATTTGTAAATAATTTGCTGAAATTTAGGAAGGAGCAGGCTGTAAATGGACACCTTTTGCAGTGGATAAGGAAGGTTCCCAGTGGCTTTCCACAGGAGTTTGAGCTTTCTCATGTGCTATTCAGGTGCTGATAGATAACACTGAAGAGACATTGAAGCTGCAGTGGTACTACGTGTGCATGGTACTTTTGATACCCAGGATACCATGGGCAAGGGCTGGCTGTCGAATGATCTTACAAAACACAGTGGCTGCAAAATAAAACAGCAGATGAAGTTGCAGCATGTTGGTAAAAAAACGCAGCTGGGGGAAAAAACCTATTCCAATGTACAATATTATAACCTCTGACTTGACCATGACATGTCAGTACATTGACAATGTAGTAATGAAATCTCAGAGTTACAACAGATAATTCTGTCAAAATTTCAGCTCAGTAGTGATTAAAAAAATAACAACAAAAAAAAAGCAAATTGATTCCCTTCAGATGAGGAAAAATAAGAACACCACTACACCACTGAATAAATCTTTGTTGATGAGCATACACAATTCTGGTCCCCACTTGAGGAAGGAGAGAGAACTCAGAAAGGTTCACAAAGGAGCCATATGGATGATGAAATGTTGCTGGGTGAGACAAGAGGTACATTTAGTGGTGAGCCCTGTAAAACTGTCAGTCAAAGGCAGGGGATAAACAGGGAGTGTTTGCTCACAGTCTTTTCCAGGGTAAGGTGCACAGGTGAACGTCAGGCAGCCAGCTCTGAACAACAACAACAAGGTGGTTCTTGCACATGACTTGTAATTAGGCTGTGGGATTTCTTGCTGCATGATATGGGGGGTGGTAAAAGTTCACGGGACTCAGAAAGAGCCTGCACAGGCTCGTGGAAGACAGATCTACCAAGAACTATTAAATATTTAGCGATCACCTCTGGCTGAGGAAATGCTTGAGCTACAAATTCTGGGAGGCCGTGAGAACATCAGTGGGAAATATCATCATATGCTTGTTCTAGAGATTTTTGTAATCTTCTCATGAATCTGCTTTTGATCACTGTGGGAGGCAGGACTCTGAGCTGATGGACCTTTGCTCTGACCCAGTCTGACCATGCTTGTGCTAGTCAGAATGTATTTGTAGACTGAAGATTTTTCTGGAGATTTGCAAGGAGATAGAACTACCCAGTGTTTCAATTTCTATTTTTTCCTGATTAAAATACTGTAAATGCAATTGGTGAGGGAAATGTTTTCCTCAAATAAGGAATTGTTTGTTAATGGCAAGTAAGAAGATCAGAATATCAGATACCTCATATTTCTTGTTCCTTATTACCACTGCAATTAGTTTCCATACTCTTCATATCAGGGCTTACAGTGTGACACTAAATCATATTTAACTTCTTTTGAACTTCTGTACCAAATTCAATCCCAGAAGCTGTTAGTTGTCCCTGTAATTCTTTAGTTAATCCTGCAACTGATACAAACTCCATGTGATTTTTAAAAGCAGTTTGGTATGTTTGACAAAAAGGAAAGAACAATGTCCTTGCCTTAGAGTCGCCATTCCAAAGAGGATGGGCAGCTACAGAAAGAGTTGCAGTCTACATGCTTCTCACATTGCAAGAAATGGTTGAAAAAGGACACTTTCTGTTGCATTTTTTTTTTCTTTTTTAAGCATAAGAATGAAGTACAGGAGAATTGAGGATGACAAAGAGGCCGTAATGAAATGACAAAGTCACGTCTAAGCCTGGTTGAGTAATATATTTACATGATGCATAAAGTGCAATAAAAAGTAGCTTTATGTGTGATATTGCACAGCACAATGCAATACAAACGTGAGGAGCCAGCTGGGTCCAAAGGTGCTGTACAGCTGTGTTGGAAGAGCGTTCTGCTATTTTAGCTGGGATCTGGAGCCCCTGCACTGCTGTGTGAGACCAGGTCTCGTGAAAATCAGAGGGGAGTGTTGCTGCTACACCTGGCTCTGAACTCCAGCTCCAAATAATTTAGGTTCCAAAACTTGACAAGCACTTTTTAAAACTTTGATAAGCTTTAGTAGCTCTCCCACTTTGTATAGGAAATTTTCTTAATACCAGAAATTGGAGGCAGTAGAGCTTCTGAATTATTATCCAGTCTATTAGCTACATGATCATTCCTCTCCATTACCTCAGGCATATGTTTTGCTGTAAATGTCCTCAGTCAGAGGCCCTTTCACACATGTTTCTACATCATTGATATTTGTGTCTATTGTTTTAATCAGGTCTGCCACTATCCCTCTCAGTTGCTACTGTGTTGGGTTATGATGAGGTGCAAGTAGTTTTATTATAGACCACTTGGAGAATTTTGAAGTCATCTTACTTCTTTTTTAATACAGAGAGACCTTTTTGTCCTCAGGGAATGTTTCAGCCTACCAGAGTATTACAGACAGGCTACACCATGTGCTGCCTCCATTGAGTAACTCCATGATTCAGAGTGCATTTGCTTCACAACTATGACTCCCACAGGTTCTGGATCCTCACAGCTGCAGGGTGAGGAAAGTGTACTGTCAGATGCACTCTTCCTTCCTCTGTTTCATTCAGCTCCTTGGAGAACAATGTCCTCTGCGTTTCTTGTTGGTGTTCTTACTCCTTCCCTACCATAGTGCAAAGAATTGAACCACTAACAGCTAATCAAAAAAATTCTAGTGATCGCAGACTACTAACTTGATTCTCCAGTAGGAGTTCTAGAAAGCACTCTCTACCAGAAGTGAATAATAAAAATTTGAGATGGAATGTAATCACACTGATGTCATCAAAATGGAATGATTCTGTTAATTAATCTGTTGGTGATTCTACTAACTTTCAGTTTGGGGTAATTACCGTTCTGAGCTCTCTTATCACCTGGCAGCAGTTTTGATTGCCCAACGTAGCTGTCATGGTTGTGTGCAGGATATTTGGGTGGAGTGGTTTTCTTAGCCATAACATCACCTGAAGTTACATAATGCCAAATTACATACCTGTGTGCTCAGAGGCACATTGAATGACACCAGCAAAAAAAGCTGGTGTCATGTTAGGGAAAGTAAAGATGAGTCTTGGTGACAGTATTAGCATGTTCCAAGGAAACAGGCAGTTTTAATTAATCAATCTAACTTTATATTTCTTCATTTTAGTGCCATCCTGCTAATTAGCCAATAATAGATACTATATTTCACCTCTAATAATGCCTTTCCCAAATAATGATTTATGAGGATACGATGTTCTGCCTTGATTTAGGTGACAATGACACATAGGACCTACTGAGCATAACTGAGAAATGGGATTTCTACTGGCATGCCAAATCTGGATATCTCTGATGAATAAGATGTCCTGATGCCTCTGAGGTAGGACCAGCAATAAATGACTGACAGTAGGTAGATAAGGACACAGGAGTTATTCTGTGGAGGCAGAAGTAGAGTAGAGGGAAATGTATTCTGGAATTAATCTTATTGTTTCTTTCCCAAGGAGTGATAACTGATGCTTCTCTCTTTTGTAACACATGGCCTACTTTCAAAGTGTAGCAAATATCAGCTTGGCCTCTAAATTGGCTTTTAGTCTTCATGTTAGACGGAATTCTCAGAACTAATTGAATGTTGTTCATATTTACAAACAGTAATCTCTATTTTTTAGGCAGTCATATATTTTCCTTGAAGGACACACCTAATGAATGAAGGATTGTTTCCAATCACTATCAACAATGCAATTAATATGAATTACAACATGCAAGTGCAGTGAGACAGCAGCCTTGTGCTTATGCCCAAAGACATAAAGATGGATTCTATGATGCAGGAAGAATGCGAACTAATACTATCTGATTACCTGTTTTTGTTTTTCAAAGAACAGAAGCAGACAAAAGGCATCTCCCCTCTTTCTGTCCAAAAGCCCATCTTACCATTTTGTTTCACATTTGATCTTTCTTCAAGCAAACAGAATATTTTTATTGATAATGAACCTATTCCTAGCACTTTTCTAGTGTGCTA
The DNA here is from genome assembly GCA_013396695.1 of Sakesphorus luctuosus. Classification (NCBI taxonomy): domain Eukaryota; kingdom Metazoa; phylum Chordata; class Aves; order Passeriformes; family Thamnophilidae; genus Sakesphorus; species Sakesphorus luctuosus. Next base: position 120,168 of record VWZD01007919.1, on the reverse strand, counting down.
GAACTAGAGAACTGTATAGTTTTCATGCATGGGCCTGTATGTTTTAGGACAGTGATGCTAAAAACTTGAAGCCAATTTATGTTTCTAACACAAGAAACTTTGTGCTGACAGTTGTCTGAAGTTTGCTATTTGTCCTAGTTCAGCAGGTGGGACCAGTTTATCTCTGTGTGGGTGTGACCAAAGCTGTGTATTCTACACACTCTATTCATTTCCCAAGAACTGATAACAATGGACCATTTGCAGCAGCTGCCGAGGGCACACCCGACCCCTCAGGGTGTGACCTGGGTGTGAGAGACACCTGTGAGACAAAAGCTGTGATAACTCCCCTCCAGGGAGTCATTAGCACCTCCACACCCAGCCTGAGGGGGCGTGTCTGCTGATGGGCCATCAATGATTCCAAAATACCCCCTGACTCACAGAGTCAGATCACTCATTGTGTAATTCCCAGCCCTGGGGGAGATACTGGGCGGTCCCACCTGGACCTGAGGGTACATAATCTTGGCGTTTGAAGACCTTGGGGAACCTCTCATCAGATCCAGAGGCGGATCAGAACCTTGACAGGAGGAGACCACCACTTTCAACCAGACCACGGCCATCATCTGCACCAACAGGTTTTTTCCCTTCCTTTTGCTTTGGACTCAGGGGAGCCACATGGTGCTCAGCACAGGGGCCAGCAAACAAAATTGTGTTTATGCCCCAGGGTGCTGGGTTACACTTCTGGGTTTTGTGGATCAAAACCAATTCATCTTTGTGCCATTGCATTTATTGTAATATTGTTATTAAATTGTAACTCTGATTTATAATCTCTTTTGTGTTAGGTTCATTTCTCTTGCCAGTTTACCTTTAAACCAGCACACTGTTATTGGTGAGGCTCTAACAGCAGATCTTCCTCTCCATCTGTGCCTGTGCAGCCTGAGTGATGCAGGCAAAAGAGCTGCTCGTACGGAGTTGGTGGCGATGCAGTTTCTAATGGAGGATGTACTGCAGAACAGCCACAGCTGTGCTGAGGGAGGCCCTGACTGTCAAGCCTCATTAGCTCAGAGCAAGCAGGTGCCTCTAACAGTTCCGTTTCTTTGGGACTATACAGTTTCCATGCAGGACTCTTCTTAGTTTTTGTAAACAAATCTCTGTGAACATAAGCAAATCTTGACCCGTGGTGTTGCCATAATAACCTCAGTGTTGTCTCATCAATCCTGAGTGCTCTCCAGAGAAGCTCTAGTGGTAGATACCCCTTGAGGACCTGTTGTTATCTCCAGACCTCTGGAGAAAGCAGAGGCTGTCNCCCCCCCTCCCCTCCCCGCTACACCCTCCTGAGGAACCATCTCTTTCTTATCAGTGTAAAGGAGCAGCCTGGCCACTATCTAAAACCGAATCTAGTCAAAGAGAGGAAAGGTATTTCCAGGCTGCACCTCCCTGAGTACTTCCACTGTGGGTATGTTTGTGAGGAATGGCTGCTAGGGGCACCTACAACCTGCTGGAAACTACATAAAGATTTGGTTCAAGGAATGGGGAGAGACTCAAACTGTTTGTGATGGAAAACAAATGCACTGATCGATTTGTAAGGTAAAAGGAGTGGAAAGGACAAATTTAGCTATTTTAAGGTCTGCTTCCTTCATGATCTGACCTAAAAGTTTGATTTCTTTAACAGCACTTTCAGTAGCGACCAAGCAGAGACTGATTTCTGTTGAAGCGATCCTCTTGAGGACAGCAGCAATAAAACAAAGGATTTATCTTCTGTAAGATTTTATTCCCATCTCTGATGTGTGAGTACCCATTGCAGTCAAAAAATAGGCCCCTTATTTCCTGTACTGGTGTAAGGCTCTGTTGCAAGTTCCAGTTGCACAATAGCCCGTTGTACGTCTTGTCTCACTGTGTATCTCATGAGATGATATTAAGCACAGAAAACCATGTGAAAAGCTTGACACAGCTTTTTGAAGCAAAACATTTCCATGTGAATTCCAGCAGAATTAGGCAGAAACAGTTGACTCAAGTGCTAACTGGCTGCAGAATAGCAAAAAGGCTGCAAACTTTTGCTGAGGGATCATGATCTGGTCGTATCACTTCACTTAGTGAGATCTTTCCTGGTACTATGAAAGCAGCTGGAAATATTAAAGGCAGAATGGGATAGGCTGAAGCTGAAGACTGAGGGTATCAATACAATTCCTCTCTACCAAGAATTTTGTGAGCAATAAGGATAAGTTACCTTGGATGCAAGAATATTCCAGAGTGACTAAAAAGATGAAAAATAAGTAATGTCTCTGCCCTCTCCATCTATTTCCCTCATGTTCTACTCTCTCACTTACCTCATTTTTTACAATGTCTGCCTTTCTTTATGTTTGCTTATAATTAGCTTAGTACTTTTGCTTTTCTCTAAAGGCTCAGGAGTTACCTTTTGTTTCTTTGTTTCAGTACAGTTGTTTTTTACCCTCTTTCAATGTCCATTGTTGATGATGTTTTCCAAGTGCATTATTCTCAGTTGTGTGACTCTCCCCTGTATTTCACGTTCCATAAACAATGTTAAATACAGTACTTGAATAAATGGAAATTTGAGAAGCCTGCTAGATGAATTGTAGCAGAATTCTTCTTAACCCTCCTGCTTGGCTCAAGTTTGAGCAGTCAAGAATAGAAAACTGGAATATTGCCATCAGAAAGGCCCTTCCTAAAGCAGCAAATGGAACATTGCTTTCTAAAAAACCTTGTCCCCGAAAACCACGAGAAAGGAAGTGAAAGAGCAAAATGACACAGTGAGGATGAAATCCGTGCATGAAGGACTGGAAAACACTGCTGTCATGCAATGGAGGAAGCAATGCTCAGTGGGCCTGTCCCTACAAGGCCAAGGCATTTTAGATGGACAAATCTGAATCCATCTGTATGTGAAGAGCTGGTATTGGGTTGCTCCATTCTGGTCTCCATGTATCTCTATCCCAGTGCTATCTCCCATGCATTACCACCAGAGTCTAAAGAGCCCAGTGCTTTGCTGGGGGCCCACAGTCTTCATCTCTAAATAATTTATGAACTCTGCTAAGTGAGCAGTTCTGGGACAGAGCAGGACTGGGTTGCAGAAGGGCTGGGAGTCAGGGGTGCAAGTTGTTCCAGTGGAGTGAGCAACAGTTTGTGCTCCCGCCATGGGGCTGGGCAGGGGAACCCTGGCCTCAGCTTCTCCCAGTCCCTCGGCTCCCAGAGCTTTCCTGTGGTGATGCCTGAGATCTGTCTTGGCAACTGTTGCCTCCTGGAAGGAGAGGTAAGCTTCCTACCCCCGGCTTTGCTTACGCTGGCCGTTTTGCTGAGGAATGTCTGTAGCAGCACCTGCAATCACTCTTTCTTTCCTAGCAGGCAGCCTGCTAAATGTACTGTATCCAAAATTCCCACTGTTTCCCTCCTCAAAATCCATCCTCTTCCACAGATAAGACCCCTCTACATGCCTCTCTGAGCTCTGTGCTGACCTTTGGATCATGCTATCAAGGCTTTGAAAGGCTGCATGATTAAAGCAATAAAATGCAACAAGGTATATGGCTTGTTAATGACTTCTCTGCTTCCAAGAGCAAAGTGAATGTCTGCCTTGGCACTTGGCACTCAGAAGCTCTTAGCACACCCATGGTCAGATACAAGGAGAGGGCTAGGAGGTGGAGGGAGTTGCTTGGTCTATTTGATCAACAGTGGTCAACAAGTTCATGCCAGTGACCTCATTTCTCTACTGTATCTGCTTGACACCTTGCTTTCTTCCCCTGGGTTTTCGTTTTGTATTATTATAAACTTGGACAAATTAGTGAGCTATGTAATAAGGCAGGACTAGTGAAGAGACTGCCCTGTCCATGTGTAGGTTGAGTGGTGCTAATGCAGTGAGTTGAGACACTCTTCATGGATTAGGAACAGGGGCAGGAGAAGGACAAGTAAAGTTAAGGTCCTAGTTTAGTAAAGGCAAACATAGTAATTTTGAGAGAGTATGTGTGAAGTACCCATTTCTTGGTGATGTTAGTGCAGATATCCTGTACCAGCCAGGAAACCCCTAGTCAGACCAACAGGGCATAGAGTTTCTGCTGAGAGAAGCTCAGCAGGGGCCCGTGGAGACTGTGGGTGGGGAAGTCTGGCAGATGGGGGTGGCCCAGGATGCTGCACAGTGGCACCTCTGTTGCATGGAGCCAGGAGTGGGTCCTGGAGAACCTGCCTCTATCCAGAGTACTTGTGGCACAGCACCAGGCATACAGTTCCCCCCAAATTATAGTGACCTTGATATTCTCTCTGAAAGTTCTGTATTTTAGAGAAGAATGGCAAGGGAATTGCTTTGGTTTAGTCAGCTACATTTTCCTAGCAAGTTGCTTTATAACAGTATAGAGATTTAGAAAAAGCTAAGTATTAATCTGGATTCTAGCTTCAAAATCTTCTGGAAAGCCCAGAAATCCACATGATCCATGATGTGCAGAAGAAAATTAATCAGCAGATGACTAGTGAAATCTGAAGGATCCAGATGAGAGTAGTTTCCTCACTGGTAAGGAGAATTAAAATATCCTCTCTGGGAATATGGGAGCCCAATTCTTGAGTGTGAAAAGTAGCCTTGATGCATAAAGGCAGCAAAGTGTTGTCCTGCATGTGAACACATTTGCTCTCAGCTCCCCACAGAAGTTTGCAAGCAGGCTGGAAAAGACTGATGGGAAATTACTTCTCTACGCCTCTGTGTTGGAGTGTTAATATTTTAGGCTTAGCAGTGCAATTTAAATGTCAGACTTTTTAGTATCTTAGGTATGTTATGCTGGTACAATTACTGCATGGATGTGGGTAATTTGGGTATTCACAGACAGAAACAATAAAAAAGGAAAAGGGGAAACAAAAGGTTAGATAAATATGCCCTTCTGCCACTGGCTGTGGTCTCAGGCAGCACTAATTAGTGTACATAAATGCTCAGTTTCACACAAAATCCATATTCTTTACTCAATATTTACAGAAAACTCCAGTACAACTGTGGGCCAGGTCATTATTGGCAACGTTGGTCTGTAATGGAACTGCGTTTTGGCTTTGATAGCAGAACAAATTTGATATTGCTGCCCAACACGGGCTTTGCAATCTGTTTGCAATGACATTTACTCTTTTTTTGTAAACATTTTGGGAAAGCTGAGAAGTCCTAAGCTATAAAGCATACCCAGTGGCAAATCCCAAGGATTACTGAAGGATCAATATTTTGCGACAGTGATAGCCTCTGATGTGGGGTTTTATTCCGTTTTTTTGTTTTGTCCCTCTGTACCCACAGAGCTCTGGAAACACAGCACAATGCAAGAAAATTTCTCAGTCGTACAACCAGAGATAGTTGAAACATTTGTTCAAAGGTTGATGGAAAACTACCAAGAATCAGATACAGAGGTACAGACTCTGCATTTCTATCTAAGCAACAGCTAAATCATGTTTACAGCTTTATTTCTTAAAGCTCTTGTCAATCAGTGACCTAAAAGAGAAACACATTTCTTAAGCTTATGAGCTTAGATGCAGATTATATTGGTTTGTAACAGCAGCGTTGGCAGCAAACTTGTGTAGTGCCCTGCTGCCTTCTGACAGGTTTATTTCAGCTCTCAGGACTGTAATAATGCGAAGATGAGTTAGGGCTGGAGGTTTATATGGAACCGCAATGCAGGACTGCAGGACTTTATTCATGGAATCTGTAGTGGGAACTGTCCTTCCTGAGTCATTGTTAAATCAGGGGTCAGTCACAATGCTAGGGAGCAGATTCAGGTTTTTTTTCAGTGAAATTTAAGGAAAATATTTATGCAAATATGACCATTTCTGATTTAAAAACACAAATCATGTTTTTCTGTGAGAAAAGGGATGTTGGGACCCAATTGCAATCCAGGCAGTTTCTGAGCTGGTGATTTAATTTCACTACTGAAAATTCTCTTTTAGCTTCAGGATGGAAAAAAACAACCATCATACAGTTGCAGCTAGAACCAGTTAAAAAAAATGACAAATCTGTTTTCCATTAGTTCAGTGAAATTGTAAGTTGAGCAAAAACTTTTACACTGAACGATTTGATTTTTGCTTCATTTTTGGGATTGCAAAAGCATTTTATTTACAATAAAGCGATCGTGTTTCATTTTGATGTATGCTGTATATAGCAGCACTTGTGACTCAGGCCACCCACAAGGTTTCTTGGGGTTTTTTTTGTTTTCATAGGTCACCTTTTAAAAAAGGCATTTACAGAAATGTCTCTCTGTACTGAGCTGTGACATCATGGCCACAGAGTGCAGCAACTGGAAGCCCTACTCCATGTTTTATGAAAATATTCTCCAGCAGCAGCAGCATTTACCAAAAAAAACAGGTATTACTGTGCTCAGAACATTGATTCTATTCTCTGAGAACAGCAGAAGGTGGTTTCTTTGGGTGGGAGGCGTTGCTAAGTGAAAAATAAAGCCAAGCTGTCTGGCTGGGAATTTGTTGAAGTGGAGTTGGGCTACACAAACACAGTCACTGTGCACCTCTGTGCTTTGCTTTAGGAGCTGGCAACCCACGTGATACACCTCTGACACAGGTTAGTGATGGTGGTTTATGGAGTGGTCTCATTTGGGACAGAGTCCCAGGGCACAGACATGTGGTGACAGCCTTTGAGAAGTAAGGTAGGAAGGCTCTGGGGCTGCTGTTTCTGTGCTCACTGCCCAAAGCCATGCCAGGAGGGCTGGTAAAATAAAGATAACTGGAAGGCAAAGGTAGTGACCTGCTGTTCTATGGTTCGTATTCACAATGGATGATACACTGGTAACCTTCTAACTTAGCCTTCTGTTGGCAGGTCTCCTCCTTCACAAGGCATTTCCCCACAGCAATTTAATCTTGTGCATTGACTGAGATAGAAAACAAGCGGGTCAGGCACACAGGCTGTGCCACAGTATCAATACCAGGTCTGCTGCATTGTGGCTGCACTACCAACCCCTCTAGATTGCTGAGCACTTGACTTTGTAGCTTCAGCTGTGTTTTTTAGGATAGCTGTTATGTGTGGGTGGAATTACGAAAAGAAGTAAACCCAGCCAATAAATCAGAAATGCAATCTTGTGGAATTGTGATATCCATGTAATCTATTGTAGCTGACTTGGAGGCAGGGCTCCATCAACACAAACTCCCCTGCTAGAGGCATGTCAGCTTCTACAGAAACCTACACTAGGACGACTGCTTGGGTTTCAAGGATGTTTGCACAGTGGTGTTAGGAACTTTGAATGTCATTCCTGGGCTCTGCTCTTGTCTATTCTCATCACTGTCTACATGATTTCAGTTCTTCTCTGGGCTTCTTATATTTTTTTCCCCACTTTCTCATACTTCTTCCATTTTAATTTTTTTCCCCCGTATCCTTTTCTATATGGTGTCTGGTCAGCACCATCCTTTCTTGCCTGATTTCACTGTCCTGTCCATATGTTTGAGAAGGTTGGAGAGAGAAAATGAAAAATGCATGTGAGGTTTCAGCTGGGTGGAAAGACACAGGAGGAGTCAGTTGGACTTTCCTGAAGCCTGTGAGCAGTGGAGTCTCCACCCTCTCTCTCCACTTTGATATTGCATCACCACTAAATTCCTGAGTCATTTGCTGTACTCAAGGGAAGTAGCCTATTGTTGCTGGGCTCTGCTTCAACCTCACAGGAGATGTCCTGCTCCCAGTTCCACTTCTTGCTAGTCTAAAGCAACTAATAGAGGCCAACCCCATGTGTTGTTTTTACTCCAGTAGAGTCATAGGATTTGACCAACTTTTTGCTGCCTTTACAAAAAAGAAACCCAAACCAGAGGAAAGCTAGTGCTGCTCTGAATAAAGATCACCAGAACTTTTAAGCAGGTCTAAACTACATGTATTTCCCCCCAGCATTCTTTTTTTCAGAAATCTCTCAGTAATGTTTGCTGTAAGACAAAAAAATTGACAGAGGAGATTTCACCAAGAATCCAGAGAAGTTATTAGCATTTACTACTTAGATCTGGCATGCAGGGGTGCCAGGCAACCTTGAAAGCAGACTGTGCTGTTGGCTGAGCCTACAGTCTGCAGCTGTGCCTATTTCTTATCTGCATAATGTAATATGCTAAGACTGACTTTTAGCTTTCCTCCATTGTGTTCATCTGTTTGCAAGTGCTGTTTGGTGGTATGAAAATAACCAAACATTTATATCTAGCAATTACCTACCTATGTGAAATTTATGTGTTATGTAAAGGTGTTTAAGTTCTATTACATACCCTCCTATTTGTGCTAACCTGTGTGCCCTTTCTGAGAGTATGTAGATTGTCAAATATCAACAAATGGAACACATAGTTGTTTTTATCATATATTAAATGGTCTCTATGTACAAGGTTACCAGCTGACAGCATATTTGTTCTGGTAGATGCATTACCTCACAGCTTCCTGAATGAAGCCTGGTCACAGCTGTTCTGACTTTCTCTCTGGAGGTAGGGGACATTATGCCATGGGAGGCCTGGCTCACTGATGTAGCAGAGCCAGGCAGAGGATCTTCTCCTAAACTCAGATTTCCTAATCTTGCTCTCCAGTCTTTCTGCTCCTCTGTCCTCTGCACACATTTCCTTCTGCCAATTCCCACACCTATTAGTGAGGAGATCTTTCTTTTCTGATAACCAGAAATGGAGATTTCATAAATATTACATGTGAAACTTAACACACTTCACAGACTCACAGAACCATCAAATCACAGAATGGGTAAGGCTGGAAGGAACCACAGTGGTCCAGCCTCCCTGCTCAAGCATTTGCCACCTTCAAATATTGGTTGTGAACTTCCTACTGTTTCCAGGGAATAAGTGTTTCTAAAACCAACAGAGGTGTACAAAATGGATTATTCCATATCATCAGTGGATTATTTTCAACAAACCATTCAGTTAGAAAAATATTCTTGCTCTAATTAATTAGGTATCACACAACCTATTCAGAGCTCTGGATCATTTACTCCTAGGCTATGGTGTTTGTTCATCCCTAGCTTTGTTCATTTACTTTCTCTGCTGTGATAAATTGTGGGGCTGTGCCATGGGATAATTATGGAAATAACTGCTCTCAGAGCCCAGTTCACTGACTCAGAGAAAGAAAACCTCGGTGTCAAAGAGATTAGAAAAGAAGTATGTGATGACTATGAATCGCTAGTGCAGAGCCTATTTGTGACCTGTGTCCATCTACAAGTACATACAGAATATGAGGGGATACTTGATCAGTCTTTTTGTGCTGCTGTATAATTCACCACAATTGTAGCAGTCGAAGGAATAAATTGCTGCAGTGTGCCAGGTGGATGAATGAGTGAATCATTTGTCTCCTGCTGCTAGAAGCATCTTGTAAAAACATCTGGTGGAAAAATAGTGTGCCTGCTCCAGGCGAGGAGGCGTATTCTCAATGGAACAGGTACCACATTAGAGAGAGTGATGAAAGCCCTTTTTAGTTACAGCTGAGGGAACATTTTGGATATAATACCTCAGCTTGTAATATTCTGCATTATTTTTCTTATAAACTTTATGTCCACTCATAATTGTATTGCTCACTCTAACAATGCCTTTGTTTTCAAGTAGTCCACTGATTTCCTGGGGCTACATTTGTCATTACTTTATAAAAATAAGACATCCCAATTTAGTCTGTAAAAACTATTTGACCTTAGAGCAGCTACCTCCATCAGATCCCCAAGGTTTTGATCTGATGGCCAGTGAGCCCATTCATGTCAACAATGACTTGAGGAATGTTGTGATTTGTTTTGTAGTCCTGAGGGTGAGTCCAGTCTTCCCTAGAGAGCCTATTTTTCCACCATGGTGCTGCTCCTTCCATTAAATACATCCATCCCAAGATTCCCATAGTTTGCATGCAAATGATACAATTGAATTTCGACTTCTTGTAGTGCTTGGATGCAAGAAGGATATTGCTCTGTCTTCCTGATACACTGATGCTCAGAAAACAGTTATAAAGAAAGACCACCTGGTTGTAGTTGAGAGATCTTTGAAATCTCCTGAACGTTGCTTTCCCATATGGGCACACTTTATCTCTTACAGGTTCTGTTTGTAGTTGCAGGGAAAGTTGGAAGTCTATCACCTTAGCACTGAGCAAAATCGTTGGTGAGGTGAGAAGGAAAGGATTTGACAACATGATTTATCAGAAGGAAAAGGTTGGTTCCACTAAAAGTAATGATGACTTGAAAGAACACTTGTCTGAAGTATGGAAATTCGTAAGTGTACCAGTAAACAAAGACAAGGATGATATGCTAGTGGAGCCTGCTGAAGATAACTTAGGTTATTGCATTCTGGCTGGGGCGTTGGTTGGGTGAAGAGCATAGAGGTGATCCATTACTAGACTCTGTTAATGACTACTCACTAGTCAGGCTGTATTGAGTCAATCATCTCTGACTGCGTGTTTATACTCGAAGCGCAGAAATGTTGGGCCAAACCGAGCCCTGAATGACTACATGTATTTGAACTGAATTTGGTTCCAAGCTTAGGAACTCCAGTTTCAGACAGTTCTGAATGAAACCAACATCGTGTTTTCTCTACATAGGTGAACAGCAGAGAGGTTGAACTTGGATCTGAGGAATTATAAATATCAACACACGTTCAATCATGTATCAGCACTTTCATGTATTGTCATCATCCCTTTTCTGGGCAGGGGGAAAAGACTGTGATGTTTCAGTGACCCTGCCAAAAGTATTGATGGGAGTTTTATCTTCTTCTTGTGCAACCTGGCCACACAAACCAATGGGGACAGAATCCTTTTTTTCCACTTGGTGTTATTCAGAATAAAAAACACATTCACCTTTATGTTTTGAGAAAATGGCCCCCCAACCAATCTTCTGGGAGTTATAAACTAAAGCCTGGAAAGCAATTTCCAAGTTGCAACTTCCACTCTGTCCCTTTTATAGTCAAACATATTCCTCCTTAGCAAATTTCAATTGGTACTGAAATTATGGTAGTCAGTGAGTGCATACAAATGAGATCAAATGGATAATGGCTAAATACTTCTGCCTAAAGCAAATATTTCTGCAATGCCAACAGAGTGAGAAGGGATTTCAACACCTGCAATGAACCTGGGAGATAAGGACACACAGAAGTAACTGAAGAACCAGTGGAAATGGAAGGGGTCTATGTGTGAGAAGGCTGCAGGGAAACTTCCATGTCCCCACTTGAAAGGGACAGTGTGCAGATGCAGTGGACATGAAGACTGAGGAGCTCACATACAGTCAAAGAGCTGTGATTTGAGCAGAGCTATGGGAACTTGGTGGGGTAGTGCACACCACAGCCGTGAGTGGTTACAGGATGTTTAAGAAGGATCAGTGGGGAAGGAGTGAGGACTGCCTTCTGTGTAAGGGGTTCATTCCTTGCACAGAGGTTGTGTGTGAATGTGGAGATGTACTGTGGAAAGCCTATGAACCAAGGTCAGAGGAGGAAGGAATGTTATTGAAGATTAATAACTGTGATGGGGAATCTGTGACTGAACTGCCCAGTCAAGAAAATAAATTGGCTGGATCTACCTACAGAGGAATAAGAAAAGTGGTATTGCTTTGAGGTCTTGGTGTTCATCTGGAAATCTACCAAAAGAGGAAAACAGCACTGTGAAAGCCTAGGAGGTTCCTAGACAGCATTAGTGATAATATCTTAAAAGCAAATGCTAGAGGAGCCAACTGTGGTAAATCCCTATTTCTGCTGCTCAGAAACAGGAAAACCAGGTAGTGAGTGCCATCTCAGGCTGCAGTGGCTGTGAAATGATTTCAGGATCAGGAGAAAGGTTGTAAAATTATGCTGTAGAGCATAACTGGGTCTTCAGGGGAGCAGACTGTGACTTATTGAGGGAATTGATAGGCAAAATCCCTGAGAAACTGCCAAAAGAGGAAAAGTGCAGAGGAAAGATGGTGGATTTTCAAATAAACTGAAGAGATTTCATAACCAACTACCCTGTTATGCAGTAAGACCAGGGAGTTTAGCAGAAATTTGGGCTTGCTTGCCTTAGCAAGAAGCTTCATGAGGGACTAAAATGCAAAAAGAAAGATTGTAAGTAGTAGAAACATGAACGGGCCACTAAGGTGGAGTATCAGAGTTCAGACCCCTAGTGATGAAATTAGGAAGGCCAAAGCCCAGCTGCAAATAAAACTAATATGGGCCACAAAGGCTAAGAAGGTATGTTGACACTGAATGAAATGTCACTTCTGGTGGGAGGGGCAGAACCTCCAGCGTTTCTCTGTAACTTCTGTAACAGTTTTCAGAAGGCAGTCACAGAAACATAAAATGTTAAGGAGTTGGAATGGACCTTAAAGATCATCCCTGCCATGGACAGGGACATTTCCCATTAGACCAGGCCTTATGCAACCTGGCTTTGAACATTGCCAGGGTTGGGGCATCAACAATCTCCCTGGGCAAGTCTGCTACTTTGAGCAAAGAAGAAGAAAACCTGGTGACTATATTTTCATGAATACCCTAATTTTGTTTTTATTAAGGACATCGTAATTAGGAAGAACCAAGTATAGGAATACAGTATGAACCACTTACTGTATTGGTATAATATTATTCATCACCATTAACAGTGCTTCATTTTGGAGGAGTTCACTGCTTCAGTTTCTTTAATTTTTTTCCCATTCACATTTCCTGTTTCTGCAGAGACACAGTAATAGAAATTTATTCCCAGTGGCTGCACTGTTTCAAACTGCAAAGTTTGAGCATTTGAAAGTTAAAATAAAATACAAAAAGTTGCGTGCTTTTACAATTGTATTTACTTCCAAAGCACATTTCTTCCTGGGGAAATGAATCCTTGTGGGCCTACTCTTATCCATGTCTTCTTTTGCAGGAACAGCTGCAGCTCTTGCAGGAGGAAAATAATCAGGCTTAGCAAGCTGGTACATAAGCTAAAGGCTCTGATCTGTTGGAAGCAAACTACTTAGAAGGCACAGCTCTCTGCTAAGCTTAGAGATGCTGGGAAGATGATATTTCCTCATAAGTTCATCTGTTATTAGTGTCTAATTTTGTGCAAAACTAATGGTCAGGCTAAGGAGCCTCATGGAATAATGGTGAGCCTATAGGAGGTCTTGGTAACTGCAGATTTTAGGTAAAAATTCTAATTTTTTTCCCCACTGTATTATGGGTATAGTGGTAGTCTTCAAGTAGAAAGAGTGTGAAACAAATCCCTGATCCTTGCTTGAAGCAAGAGTTTAGGAAGTGTGAGTACCCTGTAGTATTCCTAATTCTGTTTTTACTCAGAAGATGATTTATGACATTGCATCAAAATCTGCTGCTTCATAACTGACCAAAAAATATGAAAAAGAAGACAGGCAGACATGAAGTGAAAATGAACTAGATTGTTGTCTTGGGAGTGGCTGAGTTTGTTTTCTTTTTTTAAATTAGTATCTGCTTAAACAAAGCAGAACACAGCATGACGTTTATAAATTTAATTACAGAAATACAAGATGAAGGATAAAAATTACTGAATTAAAGTGAAGATGGATGGAAAGAAATGTGCCTCACTGCTTTCATTAAGCTTGATTAGGATGGAATAAACAGGTTATTGATTGTTATAGAGGTTAATTAGCTGCACGTGTCAAGCAAAGGCAAGGCAGAATGTAGCATATTTGTTAACTTAAAGAAGGGTGAAAACAAAATGGGGTTTGTGTGCTTGCTCATTTAAATCTGCAGTAAAACTGGGTGTGCTGTATCAGGGAGATGCTAAATCATCAGCACATTTTATTAAGCAGTCCAGTAAAAAATGGATTGAATTATTACAAATTGTGGATTTAAATAATAAATCTTCACAGCATCTAAAAGAAAAGCCTGACACTGAGAAAAATAAATGGGAGAATTTGTTGTTTGTTTGTTTTTTAAATTAGAAGTTAGCTCATCTTGTTCTGAGAAAGCTGTCTTGTGTTTGACTTTGGAATGGTCCCAAAGATCTAGGAACTTGTATTTCGTTGTCCCCCATTCCAAGTGCAGAGGATCTTGGGCCTTGCTTTTTCCAGTTCAGTTGACTGGAAATGGACAAAGTAAGATGTAATACATCCACATATATGTTTGTGTTTAAAGCAAACAAAGAGACCCTGCCCAGGAGGAAAACAAGCTTCATCACACACATTTTTACTCTAGAGATAATGAAGGAATAAACAGATTAGGAGACAGAGAGGTCTTTCTAATGCATAAGAAAGATCAAGTTTTGCATTGCTCTGAGCTGGTTTGCACACAACAATTTGAATTGCTGATATGTGAATGTAATCACAGATGTACATTTGTACCCATATGAAAGATTATCCTACATTTTCCCTCTTAAAGGACCTTTCTTCATTCTTTTCCCCACCTTGCTTGGAAAAGGTCCAGCTTCTGTTAGAAGATAGGAACTATTCAAGCCCACTTTACTCAAAATCTCTGAGACTTACCTTTCAAGAAATCCAATTCTCTATAAAAGAGAGAAAATGACTGCTCTCAGAATTGTTTTTGTTATGAGCTTTCTGTTTTACAGTAAGTTCTTCAAAACAAAAACTGTGTCCAAAATCTACAATGATGGCAGAAGTTTGAAGGTGGCTTCATTTCGGGGCAGCTCAAGTCTCTATAAGGAAAGCTCTTTCAAAATCTCAAACTGACACTGACAAACTAAAGAAAAGGCTACATAAACTTGTATCAGAACTCAACAGTTCCTGAATTCTCCTCATCTCTCTTGTTTTAATGAGGAATTTGCCTACTGTTACTCTAGGAGAGAAATGGATTAAAACCCAACCGCATAATATAGTTACTGAAGCTGGATGTGTATTTTATGGCATTTGTTTCAATGTTTTCACCATGACAGGCAGAGAGCACTAGCGAAAAAAATGTTGCATCTTGGAAAAAGTCTAGGTCACATACCAGAATGACAGCTACAGGCACTACATTTATGTATGTCATCAACAGTGCTGGATGTATGTTTTCAAAAGACAATATTAATATTTTATTCCATAATTTTAAAAAAATTATAAATTACAGATCCTGAGGTCATTAGCCTTCCAATCAATCATTAAATTTTAAGGAAACATTTAGGGATGTTGTCATTAAATCCAGAAAAAATTCATTACGTGTTTTGTGGGGTTTTCCCCATCCAAACACCTTCATGGATATATCACTGCCACAGTGAATAGCCTTTCACTTCTACACATGGCTGCACATGCTGGAATGGCCCATTCCTCAAAGTCAGACTGAAAAGCACACCCTTCACTTACAATATATTTAATTCCAAGCAACATGATTGTATAGAAGTCTTGTCAAACCAACCTCATTTCATTCTGCTGACAAAATTACAAGTTAGATACATAAACATAATGCTAGAGATGTAATACAGATTTGGAAGTGCCCTGTGGGTGAGCAGCACATAACTTTTGTATTTTAAACTTTAGTATTACACAATACCAATAAAAATGCTAAACAGATTGAGAACTAGATTTTTTAACATATGAAAATGCATCATTTTCATTAAGTTCATTTCTGATGGGTTTCTACAGGGGTTGGTAGCAGAACTTTTGCAGTAAATTGGAATATAAATTTATAGATTATAAAAATAACCAAGGACATATTTGGGGAGCAATGATAGTGAATTAGGTAAAGCACATTTTGTGAATAACGATATGGGCAGAGCGGGAGTACAGAATCGCACAGGTAGCTTGGCTGTTCCTCTGAAAAGTATTTCAGTGCCTGGGTAGACAAAGAACGAGAAGGAAGCAGGACTTGCACAGCACAGGGTGACTGTACTCCTGAACACAACAGGGATCATAACAGGACTGGACATGGAGTGTGGTACTGGCAAGGATGGATGCTGCAATCTTTGAGTTTATAAAAAGGCAAATGGTGCATATATATTAAAAATGAGTAGTAGTTCTATGCACAACACAGAAATACTGCTGCTGGTTCCAGAGTGTACCACCTAAAACAAATAGAGAGAATGCAGAGAAGAGTTCCAAAAATTATTTGAGGGCCACAGGAAATGCTTTGGAGCAGAGGGCTCAATCTGTTTAGCCAATGTGAAAGTAAAATGACATGATCACAGCCCACAGATAATTCTTTAGGGAGACAAGATCCGACATGAAAAGGTTCTTTGGGGAAGCTCTAACAAAAGGTGGTGCCCCAAAGCTGGGGCCAGAGAAACTGAAAAGGGGAAATCAGAAACAATGTTTTCAAAATGTGATTAACAATGGAAATGACAATACGGCTAACTGAGTATCATCAAGACTGCATGCCTCTCTGGGAAACATGGTTTAGCCAAACCGACTTGCCCGTTCCAGTACAAGGGTAATAAACCTGAGATTAAAAAATCACATCTGATGGCTCAATTGCTCCATTTTGAGCTTTTCGGCCTAAGAAATTCCAACCTTAGTAAAGCTTTGAAAGCTCCCCAGTGAAAATGTTTGGGGCATGACTGCTTTTAGCTCTCTGTGTTCAGATTTTTCAGCAGAGTGGAGTTGCCCTTGGGTAATAAATTGATTTTCTTCCCTGACAAGTTGCCAGTTTCCTTCCAGAAGACCCACTGGTTTTGCCATCTTTCGAGATGAAGATTTTTGTTTTGGTTTTGTTTTCTTACATCAGCTTCTGGTTCTTTCTTTTCTTAGCCACTTCTTCCTCACCTCCATGATGATGGTGTTTACTGATTACAAGCTCCATTCCACAACCCTTGGCTGTACAGGAGGGTTTGACCTGGCCTGGGTGGCTTTTAATACCATTACATTTGATTATGGTACAGATTCCGACATGTAGCCGTACTGTCTGTCTGCCTCTAGAAACTCTGTATGAACAGCAATGTCAGAAAAGGTTGTGCCCATTTCCCCCCTCTTTTCCCTTGTTTATATGTTGTTTTAAAAGCAAGTTTCTCATGCAGAACAGAGGCTGGTTACACAAAGCAGAATACAGCAGACTGAGGAAATTGGAATCAACTGCCTTCTTGTTTATTTGCAATTGAATGAGTTGTACACATGAATGTTGTTGTGAGGCAATGGTATGAACACAGCATTCTGTTCCTACTCATCCTACCACCTTTCCCTTGTGTCCCTGTTCCCATAACCCCGATTTTATTTTGGGTTTAGGTCTGACTAGGGCCCTTTCATTAGATATTAGGAGAATTCAGATTTGTTTACCAACATTTCACTATCTTCAGTATCAAGCCCTGTGTGACGGGGTCTCTCCTCATTCAGCTCAGCTGAGCAAGACAGCTGAGGACTGGTCACCAGGCTTTAAAAGAAAATTTTAAATGGTGAGTATAGGAACTGTGGGAAAGCAATCTAACTCTGAAAATTTTATAACTGTATGTTGTAGAAAAAAATCTTGTTCCAAGTAGTTCAGAGGAACATACAAGAAGTCAAGAACTTCCAAGACACAAGTAGTCTGTGTAGCGAAAGCTAAAAACATGGGGAAGATGCTCCCAGATGGAAGAAAAAGAGCAGAGAGTGAAATGCCTAATCAGGGAAGCTGAAGAACCTTCTAAAATATACCATCTTCAGCAAAGGGGGGGGTTTTAAAAAAAAATGCAGCAGGTAAACTCATAACACAGAATTGAAATACAGAAGTATTAGCATTTCTGGAGAGATGTCTCCAGGTTTAACACTGCCTGACCATACACCTGAGAGCATCCCTTCAAGTGTCTGAATTTCAGAGCTTCACTGTAGCCATCCAAGTCCTCTGGGTGAGTATCTTGTGGCAGGAACTTTGGCACCGTGCTGGGCTCTGCCTGCTGGTGGCTTCAGAGTCACGATCCACTTGTTGGTGGCACCTTGTGTTTCTCATACTTCTCAGGGTCTTCCTGAGCCCAGTTTGGTACCATTGCTCTAGAATGTGAAGGATATTCTCTGTATTTTACAGGTAAACTGCCTAAGAATTTGTGTAATGTGCTGGTACAGAGGGAATGGGTGTATGATGTCAGATGGAACATACTGGCATCTCTGGGAGGATTGGGGGTGCAGCAGCTAGAGCAGCAACTTGCTGAGTTTGGTGGCTCTGGAGGACCTGGATGCCTCACAGCTGTGTGCCCCAGGCCTCTGCCATTAACCACCATTCTTGTCACCAGACTGAAGGAGGAGCTTTGGAGCCTGCCTGGGCTCTGGCTCCCTGCTGGGGCCTTGCCCCGGCGGCTGAAGTGCCTGTTGCTTTCCTGGCTCTCCCTCCAGGCAGGGCTTGGACTGCAGTGTTGCATGGCTGACACACTGCTGTCCTTTGGCTTTATTTGTTCTGCACTGGACATAAACCCTCTGCCCTTACACCTGTTTCACATACGTTCCAACACTGTTCCCCAAATTCTAGTGTGTCACATTAATGTATTGGGAAGGGAACTGCTTCAATCCCGTCTGGCCACAGCAACACCATTAGATTTTACGAAACTGAAGCCATTGTACTAAACTGGTGTATTGAGTTTAAATCGTTTAGTACCTTGCTAATCATTGATTTAGTGTAACTGAAATCAGATCCACTCTTAAAGGGTGTAAAAGGAGGTGTAGAGCTTTAACTACGTCAACTTTAAAACTGATTTGGCCACGTAAATACAAGCCCTGTGTTTACCACAGCTGGTGGAGTGGGCTTTTGGCTGTGAAATGTGCAGTGCTTCTTTTGTAGCATAGCCTGCAGAAAAAAAATACTGTTTAGAAACCACTTTAACTAGGTGAATCCATCTACTGGCAACTTTGCTGCCTCAGAAGTCTCCTTATCCTTGCTTTCTTGGTCTAAAAAGAAAAAAGCTTTGTAAACGTAACTGAATGCCTCTCCTCTAAACCAAGCAAAGTATGTTGTGTATTCAATCTTCTCAAGCATCAAGGTGAAAAAACTGTTTGTTTTCCAGAGTCAGGATGACAAATGCCATTCTGCTGGGAATAATTTCTCAGCCTGTTGGCATGTTTTCTAAACCAAATCGTATGAGAGACTTCTACACAACCATAGCAGTTGGTGCAGACACACAAGGCCACTGATTTCACTGGTGGCTCTGAACTGTTTTGCTGTGTTTACAAAATAACCTTTCAAGAGATCAGGAATGTCAACAGCTGTATCAGCCTTTCAGGAGAGCAGAAAGGGAAATGGTAATCGCGACACAACAGCCCCAGCTGCAGCTAGCAGCTTCGTGGTAATTAACACTAACAAACTCTAAATATAACTTCAGTTAGCAAATTACAGACTCTGTGTGAGAGGTGAGAGAAGAGCTGTTTTTTTCTACATACCTCTGCCCTGAAAATGGATGTATGACCCTGTATAATTAGGGCTACACACAGAGAACACTGAGAAAAGGACTCTGTATTTTTAACTTCCACCAGCAATGCCTGAAATGCAGATTCCTATTAAACAATAATGAGAATGTCAATGTGCACTCTTCATGCTGTATTTTGCATTCAGAGGGATAATGGGTATGTTTAGCAAAGCTGTAATTATGAGTATTTCAACCATAAAGAACTGATGGCCTCTCACTCAATATCTTATCCTTTAAATCTAAGCCCCTGCTTTGAGGCAGAGCTGTTGAATGATGAATTTTTGTTGCTGCCATTAATCCTTTTACCATCTTTTAGCTGGGAAGCCAGTTAACCCAAGAGTGCAGTTTAAACTAGGAGGCAGGTTGATGAACTGGCAGTGTCAAGTTTATGACTTGGAAGCTGCGGTTTCCTGGAGGAATTTAACTACAGGTAAAGACAGGCTGTGAGCTCCGTGTTTATGTCTCTCAATCCCTCCTTAACCTTTGAAGCAATAGGCAACTTAAGCCTAATATAAAAGAGGAGAAAACCTCCTCTGTAATGAAAGCATTTAGGAAGAGGAGAAAGACCTAAAACAACTTTCAGGAAAAGTCAGAAGACTCAAAATCTTCTTTCCCCACAGCTGCTGAAGCAGCACAACACACTGGCTCCCCAGTTAACAAGTTTAAACCATAACCTGGGCTGTCTTTTGCTTTGTAGGATATCATGGGAAATGAAAAAGAAGATGCATTTAGGGGAGGAGGCAATTGGGAAACAAAAGGATCCCAATGGCAGGAAAACGGGCTTCACTACTAGTTGTGTCCTTGGAACAGCTTACTTAGAAGTCACTTAGGGCAGACAAACAAGACTGTACCCTTGTAATTCAATTAGATATAAGCCTGTGATTCCAGGTGGATTTGGAGGCTCTCAAGACAGCAGTGAGAGCTTTCTAGCCCTTAATTGAACTAAAGTGGAACTTAAACCTTTAACAAAAATCTTTCTTCTCAGCTGTTTATTAGGTGATTTTTAAATGTAATGCTTATGTAATTCATGTAGTTTTAAAAGCTTGATTAGGGACTTCTACTCCTACCTGTCTGAAGTTGTTGCTTTTCTGTTATTAAAATCCTTTCAGTCTGACAAATACATGCAGAAAAATTGATGGGTGATACCTAAATTCCTAATAAGTTAACAGGAAAAAACTCCAATGATCCTTCAAGGTCTATTTCTATGCTATGAAGAGTATAAAGTACTGCAAATTTAATTGCAATTTCCTTCTGAAGGAAAATGTTAGTTGTTCCATCAGAAACTGAGAAATCCTCATTAGCACACTGCTGAAGACAAGACACAAAGAAAATGTGGGAAAATTAAGAAGTGGGAGGTACCTTTAATTAAGGCACAATTATACTTTGTTTCTCTACCTTTAAGCCAAAGAAGTTCAGGGGGAAAGTTGGTGCAAAACTTCTAAGTTACACTGATCTACTGAGCACAAGGAAAGCAGCTGTGACAGAAAGGAGATGAATTTTTTTTGTCCCTGCAGTGACTTACTATTGTTCAAGATGATGCGGAGCTGGAAAAATTGGCTGAGGAGCTTGCATTTCTCTATGCTCACCATAGGAGCTCCTCCAAACCATAGACACCTGGTGTGAAACACGTTAAAACTCTGCAATGTATTGTAGCTACCTTTTCACTCGTGTTATTTTAATTCCTATGTCTGTAATATTTAATGGATGTTGTGAAGTTTGCTTTTGCTTCTCCTTTCGAAAAGGTAGAAGACTGCAGAGCTGTTGTCACATAGTAAAAGCAGTGTAAGAAGTAGTTTTCCAGATAAGAAGTCAACATTAAATAGCTATTTTCTAAAAAAAAAAAGCATTAACACTAGTACTTCTTACAAGGCAAATCAGACTTCCATCATGTAAAGATTTGTCTTTTCTTAAACTGAGTTGCACTTGGTGTAAAATCACTAGCCTGACTTCAGATAGTATTTGGCCAGATCTATCTGTATAGAGGTGGCAACTCAACTTGAAATAGCTGTTTTGACTGTAAAGGTGTTTTTGAAACAGCCTGGGTCAGCTTCAGGAATTGCCCAGATAGATTAAGCCTTCAGCCAGTTTGTAAGAATAATCTGTAAATTAGCAATCTGATCCATATCCTCCACATGTTTTCTCCAGTCCTTCTCCTCCATTTTCGCATCTTCTTCCCTCTCCAGTGCACTGAGTCATGGCCTGTCTCAGTAATGTAAAACTATTGCTACACTTCTTTCTGGGTGCATGTGATGTTTGTGTAGGCAGTCCTCTCAAGCCCCTGCCTCAGGATGCATGGACATCAGATGCATCTGCCCAGGCTGGGTATTCGTGAGCTCTGGGCAGCTGCCAACTGCTCTCCTGCTGCTTCAGCAGGAGGTCGGAGTCCCTTGGACATGCACCCTGAAGCATAAGCCCTATGGGGAGAGGCTGAGGGAGCTGGGGTTGTTTAGCCTGGAGAAGAGGAGGCTCAGAGGTGACCTCAGCACTGTCTAGAACTACCTGAAGGGAAGTTCTAGCCAGGTGGGGGTTGGTCTCTTCTCCCAGGCACTCAGCAATAGGACAAGGGGGCACGGGCTCAAGCTCTGCCAGGGGAAATTGAAGTCGGAGATCAGAAAAAAATTGTTTGCAGAGAGAGTAATCAGGCATTGGAATGGGCTGCCCAGAGAGGGGGTGGATTCCCCATCCCTGGAGGTTTTTAAACTGAGATTGGACGTGGCACTGAGCGCATGATCTGGTAAATGGAGTGGAGATGGCCCAAGGGTTGGACTTGATGATCTCGGAGGTCTTTTCCAACCCAATCGATTCTATGATTCTATGAAATAATGCCAGAAACAGCTAACCACAGCTAACATCTTGGACCACATCTGAGAGGAAGGAGGAACTTTGTCTCAGCAAATTCAGCGCAGGATTACAGCTACACAGCAAAAATACCCTCACGTTTTTAGCTGAAGTTAGTAGGAAAGGTCAGCATAGGGTTAAAAAGTGGTATAGTCACATCACACTGTACACAGATACTAATGAGGGCTAAATCTCTTCGAGGTTGATGGCAAGCCAACCCGATGAGTCAGTGGGGTTTTTTTTTTTTAGTGGTTGAAGGGTTGGCATTAAGTGGCTGCACCTCCACTTGTCAGAAATCTGTGACATTGAAGACTGGAATTCACGAGAGAATTCAGTCTCACTGGGAGCAGATCATTAACACCTATCCACACCTTCTAATCTTGGCTTTCAACAGGACCTGAAAAGACACAGTTGTGGGAGAAAACAGTCACATATCATTAAGTAGACTAAGGACAGCAGGAATCTTCAGCTTCATTAAGATGTCTCCCGCTGCAGCAATGAATGCTGATACACTCATTAATATGAATTGAAAGGGCATGGAGTGACCTGCAAAAATTGCAGATAATTGCACTCGCAACTACCTGCAAATAGTTTTTGTTCTAGTTTCTGTCGAGATCATCCATGAACTGCTCTTTGCAGACTAAACAAGTATTAATACTACATTGTGTGTTCACAACTTGGGGTTCTTTTTTTTCCTTTCACCCTTACACTTTTCTTAGAGGTCAGAAACAACAGCTTTTGCATTTACCTGTTTATTTGTTTTAACTCTGTTGTTAGTAACTCTTCAGGCTCTGCAGCTCAGGCCTTTCAACAAAGCCTTTAGCATTACCAGCAAACATCCTTTCAACGTTGACATGAGAAGTAGCAATGTCATAGGAGAAAGACCAAAGATAGTAAGTAATGATGGCATTGGAAATCGCCTGATATGTTTGAAGAATGAGAAAATTTTTTGCTGGTTTGCAAGCTGTGATTTGTATACATACACAGGCAGGTTTCATGTAGACATTGTCAAATCCCTCAGAAGATTTAAGAGCAAGGTAACATTGCATATTGCTAGTAAACAGGGTGGGGGGAAGTTCCAAAAATTGACTAAGGAAATGGAGCAGGAGGGAGGCATTTAGTTAGCAGTGGTCTAGGAAGTAATTTTTTTTTAATACCATGCCGTGGTTGCTGACATTTTTTATACATTACTTATCTTTCAGGTGCCTCGCAGACGGAAGCAGGGAATGGCAGATAGGCTATTACTACACCTAAATGAAAAGTCTCCTTCTACCTCCTTACATGGCTACAGCAACAAAGGCTGGTCTGGAAGTAAACCAAAATGTATTTTTAATCAGTGCAGGTCCGTTTAAAAAATCCCACTGAACAGGCAACCTGTGACTGAAATAATTTATACACAAATCAAAGAGAGGTAGTAATACACAGTGTTGTACACATACACTTCAACATATTTGGATGCAATGTTCAATACCAGCTCCAGTCATTTAATCCATTTTTGGTACTAGGTGACTCAGATCCTCCTCCTGAGCAAGAGCAGCACCGCATGTCCTCCCTTCACAGGCAGTGCAGCACAGTAAAGAAAGGCAAGGACATCAGTCAAAACTAAAAGCCTTCCTTTGATTGTGGTAACCTTGGAACAGGATGGTGCAAAACACAGCTAAGTGCTTAGAGCACAAAGATTGGGGTTAGGTGTTTCATTTGGAGTTTTTTAAAATTGCTTTCCTGTTGCAACCCTTGCCCACCACATCCTGCCCAGTGCAGTGCTCTCACCCCTAGAGACTGCTGCCTGTACACTAAACCTGCTGAAAGATGACTCATCAAAAATATTGTCTTGACCTTCCCCAGCACATTCTCTGCCCTCCCCCTAGAAAGGGGAAGAATTCCTAGAATACGGCAGACAACCTTCACCACTACCAAAACAAGCTTTATTTCATTCAAGCTTGCTGCTACATCCAAACAAGTCACAGTATACTCAGAATGCTGTGCAATCAGCTATCAAGTAATACAAGTTCTTCAAAAATGAAGGACAAGGTGAGTGATAACAATCAAAGGAAAGTTTTCACTAGAGAAACCATCAAATGTCATGTTATCACATTCCAGGAACCAGATGCCAATTCAGAAACAGAGCACTAGCAACAGTATGAAGCACTCATGTGCCACTGCAGTAGCAAAAAGGGCTGCCTCCAGCTAATTACAGCTTTTTGCTAAAATACTTTAAGTATTACTTAATATAGCAAAATTCAAACAGCAGTAACACAAGATAGTACTGCAGGGATAAACAACTGCACAGAGACTTTCAGCACTGCATTGTAAAAAAACTTAATTCAGTCCTCAACTGTTTGCAGTAGCTGGATGATTTTCTGGAAGGCATAGCAATTTTAGGCAGATCAGAAAGCTCTTCATTCCCATACGGCCTCTCCAGAAATGGGACTAAATTGTTTTGCAATTTCTCATCATATGAGACTGAGTTATGTCAGTAGACATTCACACTTCATTCACTACCCACACAGGCATCAAGGTTGTGCTGTGAAACTGAGGTTTCTTCACTCAGAGCTGGTTATCATTTTAGTCAGTCAGCAACCACAGAACTGCACACTCTCTGTTCTCCTGTTAAGCACACTGACAGTTATTCCCTAGAAAATTCCCTACCCACGTGGGTACTGAGGGAACTGGCAGATGAAGTTGCTGAGCCACTATCCATCATGTTTGAGAAGTCATGGCAGTCCGGTTTAGTTGCCACTGACTGGAAAAGGGGAAATGTAACCTCACTTTTAAAAACAAAAAAAAAAAGGCCCAAGGAACTACAGGCTGGTCAGTCCCACCTTGGTGCCTGGCAAGAACATAGAACAGATTCACCTGGAATCTCTGCTAACACACAGAGAAAATGAGGAGGCAATTTGTTACAGCCACCACACCATCACTAAGGGCAAATCATGCCTGACCAATTTGATGTCTTTCCACAGTGAGCTTACAGCATTGGCAGATGAGGGAACAGTGACAGACATCACCTACCTGGACCTGTGCAAAGCATTTGAAGCCATCCTGCATTACCTCCTTGTCTCTAAACTGGAGAGACATGGATTTGACAGATGGACCACTCAGTGGATAAAAAATTGGCTGGATGGCCACACTCAGAGTTGTGATCAATGGCTCAATGTTCAAGTGGAGACCAGTGCTGAGAAGGGATGCCATCCAGAGGGACCTTGATAGGCTTGAGAGCTGGGACTATGTGAACCTTGTGAAGTTCAACAAGGCCAAGTGCAAGATCCTGCACCCTGGGTGAAGGCAATCCTGAGCAAAAATACAGGCTGGACTGAGAATGGATTGAGAGCAACCCTGAGGAGGACTTGGGGGTTTTTGTGTGTGAGAAGCTCAACATGAGCTGGTAATGTGTCCTCACAGCCCAAAAAGCCAACCACATCCTGGGCTGCATCAAGAGAAGCTGATGAGCAAGTCAAGGAAGGTGATTCTTGCTCTGCACGCTGCTCTTGTGAAACCCCACCTGGAATACTGCATCCTCCTCTGGGTTCCCCAACATAAGGATGTGGCCTGTTGGGATTGGGTCCAGAGGGTTACAAAGATGGACAGAGGGCTGGAACACCTCTCCCATGAAGACAGGCTAGTAAAGAAAGTACTGTTCATCAACCTGAAGGGAAGGCTTTGGGGAGACCTTAGAGCAGCCTCCCAGTACCTAAAGTGGGCTACAGCAGAGCTGGAGAGGGACATTCCCCAAAGGCATGTAGTGACAGGACATGGGGGAATGGCTTTAAACTGAAAATGTGTAGGTTTAGAACAGGTAATAGGAAGAAATTCTTTACTGTGAGGCACTGGCACAGGTTGCCCAGAGCACCTATGGACACCCCATCCCTGAAAGTGTTAAAACCCCTAACCTGGCCTTGCAGTAACCTGGTCTAGTGGAAAGTGTCCCTGGCCCAGGGCAGGGGAGCTGGAACTAATGATCCTTCAAAGTCCCTTCCAACTGCAACCATTCTATGGTTCTATGCAATCAAAAGAAATAAGGCTCAGAACAATACCTTTTTCATGAAAGTTTTAACAGCCTCAGTGGAACCACAGACAACAGCACCTCTTCACTCTGTCATCCAGTATTATAAACTTCACTGTTGAAAAGAGCAGTGTTAAAAGCCTTACAGGTTGTTCCAAGTGGAACACTTAATAAATGCCTTGTTGTTCTTGGACTTTTTGTGAAAAACAGAGTTAAGCTAACAAAAAAAAAACATGACCTAAATGAAAATTCTTTTGGAGACGATTCTAAATCTGAATCAGTATTTTTGCACATACCACATGCAAAGGTATTACTGTATTTAGGAGTTAACAAATTTTTAACTCTTTCATTCTTTCTTTTTGCCCTATAGTGTTTCTTAATTCCTGTGGAAAACAGCTCTTGTTTCAGAAAGTCAGCAATCAGACAGTCCCCTCTGGGATGGCCCACATGAAAAAAGTTTACAGGTAAAATTCCATTCAACAGATTTTATTTATCAATTTGGTTTTGTGATTACAACTGCTTCAGTTTTCTTCCACTGAAGACAAAATACAAACTTTTACAACACTTGCAGAGAACACTCATAAGGTAACAGCTTGATACTTGCACAAGCTGGCTTCAAGAAAAAGCCAGGTAACTTGAAGAGTCACTACAATTCAGTGCCTAAAAGTGATTTAGGGGCAAGTACAACTACAGATCTATGAGTTACCTTCCACTTCAAAACACAAGGCCAAGAAAAACTGCAAGTTGTTACTTCAGGTTTTTTTGCTAGTACACACAGCACAGATCAGCTGATACTGCTATTTCACAAAGGAGTAATTACTTTCAACAGTGAGGCAGCCAAGCACATGGTGAAGATGTATAACCCAGCCTCCCCTCCCCACAAACAACTAAAAGGGAAACAATTCCAGCCACAACTCTAACCTGTGGAATTAATACCCTGCTGGCAAGGCTAATGCGCAAGAGGTGTGTAGTGCAGGCCTTCTGGAACGTGACTAAACTGATATAGCACAAACTTGAGTTTTTCAAACAGGCATCTGTACATGTCAGAGATCCTGGGTTTCTT
This sequence comes from Sakesphorus luctuosus, assembly GCA_013396695.1. NCBI lineage: Eukaryota > Metazoa > Chordata > Aves > Passeriformes > Thamnophilidae > Sakesphorus > Sakesphorus luctuosus. The sequence goes on along the minus strand of VWZD01007919.1, from coordinate 93,132 downwards.
AAAAGTCTTGGAAAATAGCAATTGCTGGCACCACAAAAAATTTATTAACTAAGGCAAGGTATTTGAGGCAAATGATTAAGCAATTTTAAGGCACTTTAAACATTATTTTTAGTTTGCTTTACCAGCACACTTTATCAGCAACCTAAATCAGGATCAGCACAGCTCAAGAAAAAGCATTTTAACATTTTATAAAGCAACTCTTTTTGTGGCAATGTCTTCCATGCTACGAAGTATTCTGTAGGACTTTTTCTGAGAGTTTCGCAAAAGAGAGCCCTTTGAGGCGAAAAACTATATACTAGGCATAGTTTGCTTTGCTGAGCTAAAAGTGAACTGTCATACTTCAGTTTAAGAGTATTTTGCTCACTTCAAAGCACAGAATACAAGCTCATGGATATCTTTTAAAATAAATGTAATAAAATATTTCTTAGATAGGGAAAGGACAGATTTAAGTCATTTCACAATAAGGCCAAGGATATACTATCTAACTCACACACATACTGAAGCTGGAAATGGGCTGCTCACTGCTGTTTTCATAAACCTGAGCTGATTGTCTTAGTTTTGTTTAGAAAGATACAGTACCGGTGAGTAACCTCTGCATTTTGTAGCAATTTGAGTTTTCTATGCAGCAAAACAGAAAGAATGCCATTCAAACTAAAAACACAAGAAAGCAACACTGTACACTTCAAGTTTCCAACTGAAGTGCACTTAATTTGCTTTATATTTCAAGTTCCACTGCCAGGACTATTATCTGCTATTGATGCTATTTTGTATTAGGTGCCAAATTCCAGTAAAGTCAGAGCTACTAAGACAATACTACAGATTATCCCAAAATTGATGATCAAGGGATATCATCAGAAGCTATGCATTATGTGCTACATACACCACTTGATTTTATCTTTACTTCCATTTTTCCTGTGGGTTTATTTTCACAGGTGCTCAAGTCAGTCTGCCGTACCTTGGATACTCAGATCACATGGCTGATCCAGCCAGGAAAAAAACCCAAACCCACTATTTGGCTAAACAGATTTCCTTAACTAGTTAACTGCAGGGTGACACAAACCTGATGCCAGGATAGGGGAAGAGAAAAGAAAAAAGGTGTAGCCTGCAGTCACGGGACTACAGCAATCCTGACTAGGATCTAAACAGCAGATCCTCTGAACTAGCCTTAATTGCTCCTTTAGCAAACAGACATACAGGAGGGTAAAAAAGAAAAAAACAACAACTCAAAGCCCTGACATTAACTGCATTGAGTTTAAGAACCGTCTGAATAACAAAAACCTCAGGATTTCCCAAGCATCAGTATTTCAAGTATAAATGTGAGCTGTTGCCTTTTTATACAGGGAGTGAACTGCATTTTATCACCAGTTTTATGGTCGGTCTTTGTAGGCCAGAACAAAAAGTAAACAAGTCAAAGCTTCTCTTTGTAGCTGAATATCACTGTACCACAGTCCTCACTCTCACGGAAGGTCAATAAGGGACAGTTATTCTAGTGAAAATTTTTTGAAACTGGAATGCTCAAGTCACATGTATCCTATTTTCCTATGGAAAGCTATTGCTGAAAAATGTTTTACTTATCTTTGAGATAGGTGGGACACATTTGCAGCCTACTGAAATTTAGTCTTTAAGGCACTAATATTTATTTCCCCTTCAGAAAAATTATCCTTACATTCACCTTCAACACTAATAGGAAAGGGCATAGGAATTCTATACGGATTAAGTATTTTGTGAGGCAACTTCTATTATTGTGTTAAAAAAAGGGTTATGTTACTCTGTTAAGATATTATCTAATTCTACATTTTTGTCCATCTTTCTAGCAACCTGTTGTAAGAGCCATAAGCTAGTATAAATGGCATTTCACTCCCTGAAGTCAGTCATCAATAATTCACATCTTGATAAAACTTAAGGGATACTGTATCAAGTGTTGTTTAACTTTGCCTTCGCAATATGTCAGCACAAGATTGTCTAACTCAACAGTGTTGCCACCGAATAAGAATCTCTGAACATCTACATTTGGCATATCAAGAAAAGTCCCACAGCAGCAGCCACTAAAGGAAAATAAAACAGCCATTAGAACCCATGCAGCATATTGCAAGTAATCCTGTTGAAGAGATTCATATCACCTCTTGCCAAGTATAATGTTGCAAAAATATTCATTTAAAGTCTTCTTTTACAGATTTAAAGGACATTATGAACTGCTGTCTTCCATGAGCAACAGAAAATATTTTGGTTCAGTGAACTACAGGTGTTGGGCTACTAGTCCATTACAAAGTGGCAGGTCCTAAAGCGTGTGATAGTTTCGGTCTTTTGACTTGCAGAATTTGTACAGAAAGAAAATGACGGCCTGCAGACCCAGAACGAGGACAATTCCACCTATGAAACTTGCAGCATCAAACGTAGATTTGCGTGGAGCAGGTGGAGGTGGAGAAGTCACAGTAGCATTTGTATCTGTTAAACACATTAGAAACTGTAAATGCACAATGCTCACCACAGCTAAACAGATTATAGTGCTGCCTTCCTTGTATTAAGATTACACCATTGGGAAAAAAAAATCAAAAGTCAAGACACATCAGCATCTGCAGTTAGATTAATTATACTGAAATTCTGAATAAATACAGTTTGTACAAGGCTAGAGCTATTTATAGAAAAATTGCTCTGGACCCCAATATGGAGCAATACCCACCTGAACTATTTTGTACTTTAACAAGACAAAGCCTTCCTTCTTTACATAAAAGTATGTTATTGTTATGTTCACATTCAAGACACATTTTCCAGTCTCTGTTCCTCATTCTGTTTGGGGTTTTTTTGCTTAAATTCAAAATTATCTTCCATCTACTGTATTTTACTGCAAGAGTTATGCTTAAAGAAATCAGCTGAAATCACAACAAATACAAGTCTGGAAGCAACAGTCATCTGCTGATGGCTAGTTTTAAAGAGCTTTACACAGAAACAAAATACTTCAGCTTATTACCATCACTGTAGTTCAATTTCATTTAATAAAAAATAACGCATTCCATTATTACACTGCAAGTGAAAAAGAAAGTATTACCTTCCAAAGACAGGTGAGTTAACAAGTGACTTCCAGCCACGCCATTAAAATTGTCCAGCTGATTTCATTCAACCAATGTGTTTCTGACTTTTAATATCTCACCAACTAGCTCTGACTCTCAGGCTATTACCTTGCTACATACATACATCACCTTAACAAAACTACACTCGCTATAAAGTTCAAGTGACAACAGCAGATACAGCAATACTACTTAGATGTTGTCAGTTGTTAAGTCTTTCAAGATGAAACTTTTAAAGCAACACTAATTTCTAAGTATTTTATGCTTTAATTACATTAGCAGTAGCAGTTACCTGCAGTAGTGGATGTTGTGGTAGGTGAAGTGACAGTAGTTTTAGGCAGAGGAGCACGTGTAGTTGCAGTTGCATTGGTGACGTTCGCTGTTTGAGAAAAGACAGTATGTGCATAGACTAAACCACAACAGCAACATATGCAACCACTGAAGTTCTTATTCTTATTTCAAATTATTATTCTTGCTTCAACAACGATAAGCTTTGTCCTCAGACTATCCCACACAATTTAGGTGTTCAGCTGCTAGGCACTAACCCAAGTTTCTGCAATAAGAATTATTTTCAAACTTGCATACCACTGTTATCCTAATATTTCAAGGCTCTCCGCAAATCAGTGATTCTCTGTTTAGAAAAAAATCACTTTTCTTTAAAGCACTAATATAAATGCTGGTATTTGAACAGGCATCAAGACAGCTGCTTCAAGACAACTGAGAAACTGCATCAAGGCAAAGGACTTTCTTTAAACAACCCTTAGAATCAGTTAGTACTAATTGTACTAAGAAAGTAATTAATCTAGTATCTCTAGACAGGACATACATACTCCTCTTCCTCCTGTCCCCAAAACACCAACTGTGAATGCCATCACTGGAATAAAAATACTTACCTATAGCTAAACTGCCTCCTAAAAGCCCTTTCATAATGAGGCCAGAACACTGGGTGTCTGATCATTTCCCTCCTCCCCTACAGATTACTACTACTAAAAATGAATTGGTATTGCACTATGTGCCTGAAGACAAGTGCCAACATTTGTAGGTTTACTCAAAGCTAAACATCATCCTACTATACATTAGGCTGTCCTGAGACTAATCAAGTACCAACTTGTTACCTCCCAGCTCCCTTAATCAGTAAATACTTTTAAAGACTAGAATAATTTTTTTCACTTCACTGTTAAGATGGCAGAGAAATTCTTGGACAACAACCACCAAAAAACCCAAACTCCAATGAATTCATGATCAGTGGAAATGACTAATTCAAACAATTACCACTGGCTCAATTTTTAACAAAGGAAATGCTTCTTGTCAATATAATTAAGAGTTTTTTTAAATCCACTTCTCCCGAACTTTGGAACCATTTATGTAATCTGCACATCAGATGTTTAGCAGTCAAGCTGCTACAGTGAACTGTGGAAGAAGCTCTTGTCCTTCATTTTATTCAGTAGTTCCTAGTTTACTATCGTTCTATGATCAGTGGTATTGTATTACCTATAGTAGTATGAGCTGTGGTGGCAGGACTGGCTGTGGTTGCATTGGAGGTTGCTGTGGTAGCATTGGAGGTTGCTGTGGTAGCATTGGAAGGTGGTACAGTAGTTTTGGAAGACGGTGTAGGAGTACTGGAAGGAGGAGGAACTGTAGAAGCTGTGAAAAAATGGTTACATTACTGAGATCAGTGATGGTATTTAACTAAAAAACAACAAAACATCATCAGGCATAGTTTTAGCTATTTCATACAGCACTGAGTTCTACTGTAGTTTCACGCTCATTCAAATGTGGTTATTTACATCTTGAACATAATTCAGCATGATGGGAAACCAGAGCTGACTGTTCCTACAGAGATGGGCTGGATAGGATCTACATTCTCTCGGGTCCCACTGGCATCCAGTCAATTTAGAGTCACCTAAAAAGTGGCCCATGTTTTCCCATGTCAGTCCCTGCATACAGTATTGAGCCATGAGCAGTGAGAGTCCATAAAGTATACAGATTCCTCTCATACCTACAAATACCCCCTACTAAGGATGATAATAAATTTCCTTAAATATGCACAAACCGGAACACAAAAACCTGATGTCACTAAAAGTTTAACAGGCAGGTTGTAGAAACACTCCTCTTAGATACAGAATAAGGCATTGTAACATCATGCTCTCTTTGGAAAGCACTACAAAATGGTATTTTTAGCACTCCTGATTAAGATATGATTGCTACAATTTTAGAAACAACACAGAAGCCCAAGTCCAAAAGAATTATTTCTGACTGGCTGCCACCACAAGATAACCCATAGCAGCAAGAAAGCTTCATCTCTGTTGATGTGAGCCAGCCTCTTTAGCAGCACTATTGAATTCAGCTAGACAAGCTTATTCAGAATTTTCATTTGCTGTTCTAGTTCTTAAACCTAAAAATCCTATTTGAAAATCCATTTCTTGTCAGCTTTCAGAAAACCAAGTTTTCTTTCAGATAAACTAAAACTGGGGGGCTTCCACAAAAGTGCAATATAAGATCTAATCTAAATTATTCATATTCTGCAAATCTACTTTGCACAGCAAGCACAAATTAAAAGTCTGAAGTAGGCAAGCAATGAAGCACATTCCTAGCATGAAGGATTTATCTTATGCAGTTCTGTATCCCAAATCCTGTATTTCAGAACCGCATAAACAGTTGTGCTAGATAACAATTAAAATTGGAAGGTTCATTAAGTTCTTCCTATTTACTGCATTTCAGATGACTTAGCAGGTGATTTGTTAAATATGCAACTTACTGACTTGAGGACACTGACAAGTTCCTTGGGATATGCTGTATGTAACAGGAAACACCCATTTTAATCTAAGAAAGCAAGGCAGTAGCCAGAGGCATGTGTCTACTAAAATACATCAGGCTTCTTAAAACACCAACAGTAAGCAGTTAACTGAATGCACAAAAACCCTGTGTACTTGAGTATCACACATTATACACTTAGGCAGGAAGCAAAGGGCTTATTTACATACTTTTACATGATTATGTAAATTGTAGAAGGCATATCAACAAAAGGCTAACAGACACATGAGTTGTAAACACAACTACCTCACATTAAACACTATGAAAGCTGAGTATCATCTAAATACTTACAGGAACACTGCTCTACAGTTTTACATGATGTTTCATTCTTCGCATCGGCTTCTGTTTTATTTACACACATTTCTTTGTCTCCTGCCAGAAAAGAAGAAACAGTATTTCCAGTAGCCAAAGTTTAAAGTGTTTGAGACATTGTTCCTAGATACTGATAAACTGTTCATAGGACAAACTAAACACCATCTGCTAGCCAAGACAGACACTTCAATATACAGGACTTCAGTATTATACTAATAATTAGAGAACTTTTAGTATTTTCTTTAACTATAGCTACTCCACCACTCAAATCAACACTTAGACAATACTTACATTTTTTACTGCAACAGTATAGTTTGATGTTTTTTCTTCAGAGCCTATAAAATTAAACAGTGTTTCTACCATTTGTGGCATTTTCCAAGTTAAACATTTTGCATCTCCATGGTAGAATCATAAAAAAGTATCTTACTACCTTCTAAAATTTTAAAAAGTCAAGGACCAGTTTGAAAAGCTGAAACTAAGTTGTGCTTGGATAGACATCACTTCTTATTCTTTGCCTGCACACCTTTCTCCCTTGACAGATTTCAACCTCTCTCAAAGAAGCTACACAGATCTGCTGGGTGGTTTGCAGTATGTGCCTGTTGGCCCACCATCACAAGCAGAATTAAGAGAGCTTCCTGAAGGACCAGTTGCATCCAATTTTGATTTCATTAGTTCCAAAGTATCTTAACTTTCATATATAATCTTCCTTGGTCATCTACAATCAAGTTCTACAAAAATCACTATTACAGTCAAGCCGTTCTCTCCTCTTATAATTTCCACCTCACAGAGGAATAATCCACCTGAGGACTGCTTATGTAGTCTTTGTATGACTTTTTCAACAGCAATTTCATCTCGTCCAGAACTGAGTACTAGCGGTCACCTAAAGGTACTTGCATCCAACTGCAATCAGAAAACTAAGGCCCTAAATGAGACCAGCAAATTCTTTTCCAGCTCTGTCACATTCCCTTCAGTGGACTGCAATTCTTACTTTTATGGACACTGCCATTAACTAATCTTACTTAATAAACTCCTCTTTTTTATTGCAATTCAGGACAGAAGCAATGGTTGTGACCAGCAGGTCCACGAAGAAAACCAAGCACAAAGCTGTGCCTGCATGGTAGAATCCACTCACAACTCCTTAATAAAAATATCAGTGAATAGTTTGTCCTAAAAACGTTCTGAACCACCTGGAAAACATTAGTTTATCAACAGAACACACTGAAAGCAAAAGACTTAAAAATCTGGGAATATTTTGAACACATCAAACATTTCAAGTTTTTAAGTGAAGGCAGATGAACGAGTTTCAAATTATGATTTAATGCTTCATTAGGTTATCAGACAGAACAGAGTATTTGTGTAATGGACAACAATACAGATGAAGTAGGTCTAGCTGAGCTCAAGGTTCTCCATGAGGTTGAGGAATACATTCCATGTAGGTAGTGTGTACCTGAAGTTCGACCTCTGGGTGGAGGGAGCCCCTGGCAAGAGGCCAGGAACTGGCACAGATCCTTTGCATAACAAAGGGTATGGGGACCTGGATGCTCAGACACACAGCAGGAGCCAGGAGCCGGTGACCCCAGGAGCCGATTATCCCCCATTTAAGACTATGAGAGGTATAAAAGCCTAGGGATTCCTTTGTTTCCGTTGTCCCTCCCTCCTCGGAGGCACCCAGCTCGAGGTTCTGTGGTACTGTGCCATGAATAAACTGCTCTATGGAATGAGATATCTGAGACTCTCCAAAGGGAAACCCAGAGTTGAACTGGTAAGGAAACCTGGTTTGCCTGAGTGAGTGTGGGGTGTGTAGGCAGTCAGGTGGGGAACACATTCGGTCACTGGAGCCACACACTGTAAAGGGGGTTCGGTCCTGGCAGTGACAGTTTCCACTGGTGGGAGTGGGACTGCCAGAAGGTCTCCTGAATGGTCAGACAAAGAAGTTTCCTTAAAAACGGCAGCACAGTAAGGATCTACACCGCATAGTCCTCCTTACCCTCACATTTCATCCACTCGCAGTCTGCTAAATTTGTGTCCTTAGCCATACATGAAGTGCAGTCAGAAAAGTTTCCACAGATGCCTTAAAAAATAAAAAAAGCACCAATTAGGACAAAATTACCACCATCAAAAGAGTAACTTCACCCACAGAAACAGATATTAGATCCATGCCCTCCCGTATGTACATCTCCCAGGTTAAGGTACAATCCTTTTCACTGAACTAACCACAAGTGAAAACTACAACTTTCGAATGCTTTTGACAAGAAGTAAATACATTTCCCTCCAGACAGCAGTACCCCACGTGTACACCATAATTTTGCCTCATGCAACCTCTAACTACAGTACACTCGGGGAACAGGATATACTACTCTAGTGAAGTTACTGAAGTCCGCTAAATTAGTTTCACAGAAGTTCATGAAAACCTCAGATGGTAGGTAAGACCCTGGTTCCATTTGATTATATTTTTCCTTTCGGTAATACAGTCAGCTATAAATAACCCCACACCAGAGAGCAATCAACGTATGGGAAATAAAGACAAGAACCTGGAGGAATTCATAACCATATGCACGAAAGTCAATCTATTTATATTTTCATCGCAGCAGAAGCCAGCAATCAAACCATTTCAGCTGCTTTTTTACATCAATCTCAGTCAAATATTGTTGCCTTAAAACCACAATGACAACACATCCACTATCTGGCTCAAATAAGATCTCCAAATCTGCAGTTTTACTGCATCAGTTTTAATTAAGACTTACTCATACAGCCATGATACTGGGTAAACCCACATACAACCCACAACTCCTTATGTCACATGCTCTCCAGCACATTTCACACCAAATCCACCTACTCCGGGAACCTTTGGGTGACCTTTTTCTCCGCGAAGGGAACGATTTTATCTCCGGCAATCGGCATGGTAATTTACTTCTTAGATAACAACTACAAATAGGTTAAGTCATTTCAGTAATCCGACAATCCGAATCGAGCCTGAATCTACCCGGCCTTTCTCCTGGTTATGGCAGGATCAGGTCAGGCACTATCTTTTTCCCTTTCAGGTAAGATATGAAAAGACCTTTGTCGGTTCGCATCAGTGAGCAGTTGCCCTGTTCCCTTTGGGAAAGCAGCATTCAAACCACGTGAAGAGCTCTATGACAGCTCCCGGATGACAGATGTCAGGGGGGAGAAAAAAGTCAGTCAATTATTATTATGGATATACAACTGAGGAATGACCACAGCGCAGACAACCCCGACTTCTGACAAATGAACAACTTTCACTTTTGTAAATACCTCACTGGTACACTGAAAGTGTAGCACGGTACATCTGTGGAGACAGGAACACAGTTGGCTGACAGTGCAGCCCACTAATACCAGACGCACTAGGGCTTTTCGTTTAGTTTCAACAACAGCTTTCCCAGACTAGCATGGAGAAGGAACTGATTTGAGAGAGTAAAGGATCAGATGCTTTCATCACTGAGATATTAACTTCAGGATCTGTGGCAGGGTTTCAGACCGGTCTTTTATACGGGTTAACAAGGGCGGTCCCGTGGTGTAAAGGAGAGCACTCTGGACTCTGAATCCCAAGTTCCTGAGTTCCAGTCTCAGTGGGACCGTCCCCTGGCAGTTCAATGCCTCCCTGCCATCCCATCCCGTCACATCTCGGATGCTCAGCAGGGTCAGCCCCGGTTAGTACCGGGTGCTGTGACAGTCCTGAGGACTTCGCTGTCACTGTCCAAGCTCGCTCGGCCGTGGCAGATGGACCTCAGGATTTAAACGGTGGGGCCAGTTCTGTGCACGCTGTGCCTCACCTAAAACATCCACTGCACAGGCTGGAAGGGCACACCCACGTGGGGAGAGCCCTGCCCAAATCTGCGTTTGCGAAATCTGACCATACACATCCATACATACACGGGATAATAGCAAGTTTCCCAGCTGTCCCCATGAGCAGGCATCTGCTTTTCAGTGGAAAAAACTACTCTGGTACCATGAACTTAGCTTTTCAGCTTAGGCAAGCTGACGTTTTCTCCCAAGAAAAAAACCTGTTGGCTCTCACACGGGGTAAATTCGGATATTGCCTTTACACTCGAGGAGGAAACCTGGAAACAACTAAGAGTCTGTCCTGCTGGGCCAACAGTGCCCTCTCCCGCTACAGCGGAGCGGCTGTTAACCCCTGGCTGAGCACTCCTGGAGCAGCTCCCGGTTCCCACCGGGTGCCCCCACCGCCCTGCTGGTCAGGACACCGAGGGGCTGCAGCAGCGCCGCCGGGGCAGCCCCCACCCCGCTGCGCAACGCGGCCAGGGGACTCCCAAGCACTTCCACACAACTTCTCTCCTTCGCTTCCCGGGGCAGGCCCGCGGCACATTTCGCGGTTCTCAGCCTGGAGAACACTTCAGCAAACAATCAACTCACGGGGCAGGAGCTGTGGGCAAGTGCGGGCACACCCACGGGGGCGGATAACGGGGCTCGCAGCGGGATACGGAACGAGCGGCAGCAGGGACAGAACACTGCGCTGAGTTAAGGCACCTCCGCTGTGAGACCACACCGAGAGTGCGAGAACCAGCCACTGCCCCGGCCACCCGCGCC
>VWZD01007919.1:47504-82291 GCA_013396695.1 Sakesphorus luctuosus | reverse complement strand
GGGACAGCGGGCCACAAGCGCGGCGAGCTGCGGCCGCGGCGCCCGGGGCGGGAGGCAACGCTGGCACCCTGCGGAAGCGGCGGCCGGGCTGAGTGAGCGCAAGGCGGGCCCCGGCGGCCCCGCGGAGGGCGCTCCCATCCCGGGCGCAGAGGCAGGGCCAGGGCCCGGCGGGGGTCGGAGCGCGGAGCNGGGGTGGGGGCGCGAATCACTCACCGACGGGCGCGTCGGCGCCGGCGCTTACGGCCACCCCGCAGAGGCAGCACGCCAGGGAAAGGACGGCGAGATGCAGCGCGAGTGCCCGGCCCATGGCGGTGGTGCGGAAGAACGAGGGGCTGCGGCTCCCGCTCCCAGCTCGGTGCTTCCCTCCTCTCCCGCTGGCACCGCCGCCCCGCCCCGCGCGGCGTCACGGCAGACCCTCGGCTGCCCCCGCCCGCAGCGCGTCGTGGTTTCGCCCAGCCCGCCCCCCCTATCCCGCTGATAATGGTACGGTCGGCGCCGCGGCTCCCGCGCTGAGGGAGCGCTTCCCGCGCGTCACGCGCTGAGCAAGTACCCGCACGTCACCACGGAGGCCCCGCCCATCTTCCCGCTGGGTCCGCTCATTGGCTGGACGAGAGGCGGGGGCGGGGCCAGGGCGCGCGGGCTCGCGTTTCCCGCGCGCGGGACGGGGACACGTGGTTGGTGCCGCTTCCCGGGAGCTGTGGTGGTCGCAGGGTCTCCCTCCGGACCGGGTCGCGCCCGCTACGGCCCTCTTAAGCGGCTCCTTTTCTCCCCAGCGGCAGACACCAGCGTGGGGATGTGAGAAATGCTCACATTTTACCAATAAAATTTAGAGGGGACAAAGTTGTCAAAGCAAAACTAAATTTTTATTTAACAAATTCAGCTGAATCGTGTGTGTACCCCTAGCGTAGGAGACAGACCCAGAACAAAAAGAAACAACTTTTTATACCCTTTCCCGGTCCCAAAAGGTCCCAGCCTCTTCCTATTGGCTGGGAATTGGGGTTCGCAGTCTGGCCCGGTTCCCCTGGCTGCCCAAGATCCCCCCACCCCCTTCCAAAGGCGGGAAAGAACGTTGGAAACTCATTACCCCTTAACTATTCTCTTACAGTTCCTTTAGCTTCAATAAAACCCTGATTCTGTTTCTAACAAGGAGGAAGCGGGCAAGCAGTGCGGGGTGGGGCCGAGATTACTCCCTCGTGGCTGACGGGTTAGCGCTTGTCCGCATTGCCCAAGGCTGGGGGTAACCGCTTGCCCCTTCGTAGCCCGACCCCGGGTCGCAGGGCTGCAGCCTGTGCTCTCGGATGCCGCCACTTCCCCGAAGTTTCCAAGGCCCAGCTGCTCTCTCGTCGTTGCCCTCAGGCACAGCACTTGTGCCTCTGACCACGCCCATGTAGTGCCTCTCTTCGCAGAGTGGTTGTCGGGGTCCGGGATTCAGGTCTCCCCCTTTCCCTACTGTGAAAGAACTTAGTGAATAGTACGTAATTGTGGTTTAATTTAAGGTTGCTTAGCAATAAATCACACGTGAATCTTGGCAGTCAGTGTGCAACACTTTCAAAGTGGTTTCCAGTCGCAGTTGGAAGCTGCGCAGCGGGAGTTGGGGTAGGTCCGGGATAAAATGTCTGTGTTACTGGAAGGCAAGCATGGTACAAATTGTAACCCTTATCTTCACCTCCAGCTGCACTGGAGAGAGCACCTGGAGAAGGCTCTGGTCTTCCCGCCGCTTATTTTGGTGGACTTGGCAGGGTCAGGTTTGCAGTTGGACTCGATTCTAAGACTCTGTAATTCCCTCCTCACCACTGGAAAGAGTTTCCCCTCTGCCTATCAAATTTCCTTCCTTTCTGCCCTTTGTTTTTCCCTGAGGCAGTTTGAGTCGATGAATATCATCGGTGATGGATTCTCTCTGCAAATAAAAGGTTTGTTTGCGCAAATCTGCCTCAGCATTTCATGCAAAGCCAACACAGGCAAGTGTTGGGAAACTTAAGGCAAACATTCATGTCTGCTTGAATTCAAGGAGAGCCAAGCTAGAGCTATAAAGCAAATTTTAGTGTGGTCCTGGTGAAAGGGCAAGTGAAAGAGAGGACTTATAAACAGGAAAATTCGGCCTTGTTTTTTCTAAGTGTGAGCTGAACTTGGGCAGTAAAGAGGAAACCACCAAATAAATCCCTAGCTTAATCTTCCATTTTACTTTCTTTCCTGAAGGTGTTTTCATGCCAAGAGACCAATAGAAATACAGAAACGTTAAGGCAAGCTATCTGTCATGATTACTGAGTGAGCTCTGGAAAGGTCTGTAGGGGCTGTTGATAATGCAGAATTTGGGTACAGCTTTCTGCCAAGCATCTCTACTGTCACATGCTGTGGTGCTTCTGGCAGGCAGGATGGCTAATACTTTATCTTCCTGCAAAGGAGTCTTGAGTGAAAACATAAAAAAAAGGTAGCAGCTGCAGTTAAATGACCAAACATGTTCTGAGAGATGTAAATATCAGTAACATCTGAATTTAGCTCTGAAAACTGATAAGGGATCTGAAGTCACACACTGACTGTAATTATCTCTCATTCTGCATGTAGTTTTTACTGGAGCATTACTGTAAAATAGTTATTTCTGCAGTATGATGAAAGGTACTGGCATTTTAAGAAGTAGCAGCTTTCACATTCATTATTAAAATATTGTGTTTCTGTTCCACCCTTGAATAAGCAGAATAAATTGAGGAGCAGCATAAATAGATACTGCAATGTAACAAAAAGTGCTTGGCATATGGGAGTTTCCTATGGCTTCCATTCATCCCTCTGTCCTTACCTGTAGACATGTTTATGGCCTTCTGGGATAAGGGTCTTCTCCTGGGATCATGGCTTGATTCACAGGATCTCTTGTGATTTCACTGAACATGTGGTATTATTTGAACTCAGGTTTTCTTTTTTGCATTTCATGAGGACTGCATACTTAAAATCTTTTGAGAAGGAAAACGAATAACGTGTAAGTTAAATGTGATAGATAAAAGAAAGACTCTAATCAGTGTATACATATATATATGGAAAAAGTGGGAGAAGATGAAGTATGTAATAAAACAGAACTAAGATTACCAGCAAGGCAAGAATAACAGCACATCTCCACAAGCAAGTGAAAACATGTCTGTCATGGAATCCTGGGGGCTGGTGAGAATCCAAGGGAATGATAAATGTGGTTTTTCTGTTTTTTCTTAAAGTCAGCATCTTGGGACTTGGTTGTAGCATACAGTCAGCAGGATCATGGCAGTCTGGGTTGTTGTTGTTGGATTTAAAATATCACATTCATCCCTGCATTCAGTTTTCATTGCGCTGTTATATACTTAGTGGTTAGTGAGGAATTAACCTCTGTTTTGAATCTATAAGGAATTCCAAGCACAGCATTACTGGAAAATTATGCAAAGTTCATGACAAAAATGGGCAAAACCTAAGGGTCTGCAGATGTCCCACTTTGTAAACATAGTAAATGCCCAGGATTTGGAGCAGATTGTGTTTTATCAATTGCAGTTTGGTAAGATGTGATAATGGGTTGAAGAGGTTCCATAGGAGCGTTTGGGATGATAGCAATAAATGAAAACCAAAACTTAGTAGATAAACTGAAGGGAACATATATTTGTTTTGATTTGTAAACTTTTGTTCTCATTTCCATATTGTCATTTCAACCGCAAAAGGGAAAGAGAAGTGTGTGTGAAGTGTAAATACATGGTGAATATTTTAACAGGGAAAAATACAGCATCCAAAAGGGTTTTGAGGTATTTGATACAATTACATAGTGATGCATTATTGGATTCTGGTGCCATTCACCAACTTTATAACCGTTCAGAAATAATGCATTGATTTGTGTGTTCAGAGCTTTGTAACCTTAGTTAGTCCTTGCCTCATGACACAGATGTGGTGGTAAATCCCGCTATAGAGATGTGTCTGATTAGGGCTTGGATAAAGCCCCAAGGCACATCCAGGGTTGTGTATGCTGTGCTGGATGACATCAAGGTGGACATTTAAGGTGCCCATGTGTCTGTTCCCGGCAGGAGTTCTGGGTGAGGACATTGGTACCCGTACTGTACCTGGGATGAGCTGTGCCTGGTGCACATGTGTGCTGTGTTACAGGCACTGGCTCAGCCCCACTAGGTGGAATGAAAAGGCTGCTTTTAACATAAGGTACAAATAAAACTATATAGAAGTCATAGTGATGATATAATAATGCTAGAATGTTTTTCTTAGCTTTTTTAGAGATAGTGCTACAGTCTGAATGCTTTTAGCCTAAGGCAAGCCAAAGAGACATGTCTTGAGAAGAAGAATGGAAGGCAACAGGTAGAGGTAAGATGGGGTGGAAAGGACAAACATTTAACCTGTGCAGCTGGAACCAACAACAGAATGAGGTTAGGCTGGTTTAGGTAACCAAAGGAAAAAAAAAGCAAATGTTTAGATGGAGTTCTTGTAGCAGTACATCCTTTTACAGTATTGGTAACATGCATTTTTTGGTTGGCAGTGGTGTAATACAGCAGTGGGCTGTGGTCTGTTGGGGCAGGAGCATACCCCCTGTTTCTAGGAGTTTAGCTGTGAGCTCAAGGCTGGCTGGCTGATAACAGATGCCTTGGTCAGCCTGGGAGCTTTTCAAGAGAAGGAAGGCTCCCCCAACTTTCTTTTAGTAGATGCTTTTAGACTGAGGCTCTTGCATCTGGCCCCTGCCTGGGCTGTCACATCCATGGGTTGCCTGTGCCTGGCCATGAGTCCACTGTCCTGGCATCCACCCATGCTGTGTCCTGGTGACCTGGACCAGTGCTTCTTCCCTCACAGCCTCTGAGGTATGGGCACAATTGAGCTCTGTTGGCCTGTCCACCCATTACTGGTTTTTAACATCCTCAACTTTAGGAGAATTCTAATATTGAGATTTTTTGTATTAATTTTGTAAAATCATTATGCTTACCCATCTGTTGCATGCAATAGCTGTATCACATCATTCTGATACATTGGTATACTGAATAGTTGTTATTTTCGGTAAAGTTCTTTCAAAATCAGTCTCTTAAAGTACCTTTTTCTCTGGAGTTGGTGGCAAGAACTTTTTTGGCTCTGACTTACAGCTGGGGGTCAACAGTGAATTAGTGAAGTGTATTCCGAGCAATAAAGTATGAAGGGCAATAGCAGAGAGGTGTAGCCATGACAGTCTAAAAGGGAAAGCGAGGCTCATCTGTAGGAAGGTGAGATATGTTGTCTAAGGCCTGTCTGATACCATGAAAATGAACATACACCTCAAGAGATCCCAGGGCTTCCTCAGATCATCGTGGAGTACCTACATAGCTGAGGAGCCACAATAACAGTTTGTGCTGGCTTTAGCAGTTCTCCTGGATCAGAGTCAGAAACCCTCTGACCTCACATTAGGTGGACTCCCTTGTAGTTAGTGACTTCAGCCTCCAATTCTTGTCTGATCAGTGCTTGAATAAGTAGGGGGTAGTGATTGGAACCTTCTGTCTGTGGTTTATTGACAGTGTCCTTGTGCTTTTAACACATACACCTGTACAAAGAAAATTGGTGTGTAGTCTGAGGGCTGATAGCACTTTTCATTTAGAGCAGTATCTGAGAGAGTGTTTTGCTGGAGTAAGAAGCTCAACATCAAAGTTTAATAAAGCAAAACTTGAAAGATAACAATTTTTCTTCCAGCTGTGACATATTACATAAATAAAATACTGTGTAATTCAGTAAGATAATAGTTTTCTCAGAATGCATGTTGCTGCCAGCTGTTCTTTATAGAAGGGTTTTTTTTATATGGTTACTGGGAAGGGAACTTCTCCAAAACCAGCAGCTGGCAATGGAAGTCTTCACTTCCCCTTCATCAGACTGTCTCTGAATTTCCCAGCTTTGTGGAGATCCCGTGGTTTGCCTCTGGACTTGCTTGTCTTCTGGATGCTTGCACATGCTACTTCTCTGGTCTGGCTCTTTCAAAGGCAGCAGTGCATTCCTAGAGACTTGATCAGAGATACGTTACAGTAGAAAATATGGCACAAAACATCATTTTGAATTGAGGCTAAGACAAATATTCCTTTCCTGTTTCATTGTTCATCACTTTGGGCTCCTTAAGTGTATCCAGCTTGCAGGCACTGTGGAACCAGGCTTGAAAGACACTATTTCCTTTAGGTGACCTCTTAATACTGGATGAAAGATTTTACCACTTTTTTTCTGGCATAGTGCCTTGTTGTGACCAATGCAAATACAGTAATTATGGCTTGCCCGAAGAATTGTTATGCCTGAAATCAAAAATATTTCCTGGTTGCACTCTCCTCATTATAACTTTTTTTCATGTGGTGTAAATTCATCCAGTTGTCCCCTGCCCAGCCCCCCTACTTGGCTCTCCTAGATCCTGAGTGTATGACACCCAGCTACATATCCAGTCATCATACTTGTTACAAGGTCTGTGACTTTTGGCATAGGATCAGCTGTTTAATACTTGATGTGATCAGGCATTTGCCTGCCCTGAGGTTCCCTGAACACTACCCATTGCCAGAGCTTGAGTTTCTGGGCTCTGACAGCTGCTCAGATCAGGTCATTTGGACTCAAAGAACATGATGTACTCTGGCTTGGTCCCTCATGGGTCATTGGAGATACTGGGGTGGCAGCCATGACACAGAGCAGACCTACTGTGGGTGACCAAGCTAACAGCAAATAAAAAATCACTTAACTGATCTTTTAGCATTGTCCTTTATAACCTGCAGAACTAAAATTTCTTTCTTGACTTTAAACATCTGAATATAATTCTGAATTCTTGCCAGAAACAAGAGCCACTAACCTTTGTCTCAATACTGAGTTTGAAAACCATATTCTTTTATAGCAAGTCTCTGTTAATTATGAAAGTAATCTTCAGGAAATGTGGTTTTCTTATGAAGAAAATACAACATAAAACACACTATTTTCATCTTTGACCCAGAACTATAAAGGGAAAATAATTACTCTCTAGGCAGGTTGATTTGAAATGTACCTACAGAAGAATTAGTTCCTACATAGTAGTCTATGTATAGATTGCAGAATGCTTTAGAAAATAGAAGTATGAAATGTGTTAAAGGCTCCTTATCTAGCTACAGACATACCAAGGTATTTTAGGTTCAATAATCTTTTTGAATTTTGTCACATACGTAAAGAAAAACCTGCCCATAAATACCCATGCTAAAGTTAAGAAAATTGCCATACTTGGAGCCCATGGAGATCACTCTGGGACTGTGCCCTCTCCAGGCATTCAGTTAAACATTTGCTGATTTTATTAAATTCATTCCCACTTAGCAAGTAAACTTAAGATCATTCTTTTCATGAAATCCATGGATTTAAGCTCAGACAAAATTAGGTCTCTCCTAATTTTCCTTTCTTTCTCCTAATACTCCCCTAATTCAGCCTTCCCTGTCTCACACTGGCGCTGTTCTGTGAGGTTTAGCGGCTCAATGGGGAGCCCAGGAGCAAAGGTCACTCAGCACAGTGCTCTTGGCAACGCTGGAAATGGAGGTGGCAGAACTGCACTCTGCCCTGCCTGTGTCTGCGTCCAAGCTCGACAAGTGAATGTTCTTCCCTTTGAACTTCCAGGGCACTTGGTTATGGCCTGTCTTTCCAGCCTGCATGTTGGTCTTCCACACGTCTCTTCTTTTAATGCTTCCCTGCTGTCCTCTGCTGAA
Organism: Sakesphorus luctuosus; assembly: GCA_013396695.1. Taxonomy (NCBI): domain Eukaryota; kingdom Metazoa; phylum Chordata; class Aves; order Passeriformes; family Thamnophilidae; genus Sakesphorus; species Sakesphorus luctuosus. Next base: position 74,642 of record VWZD01007919.1, on the reverse strand, counting down.
GCCATCGGTGCCCCAGCTCTGCACTGCAGGTCAGAGAGATCTTGCACATAAGAAATCACTGTGTATTGTATATTTACATCCACACATAACCTTGACATTTCCTGTTTTGCAGTACTTTATAAACAATATTTTTCTCTGTTTCAGTGGCAGTCACTTATTCTTATTTGAGACCGTCTGCTAAAAAGAATTACTTACAGCTTGTGCTTGCCCTACCATTTCCTGATTTTAGCCTGATGCATCCCTACCTGATTTCAAGGGCATTACTTTTAGGTCACAGTGGTCAGTGCAGGATGAAGTGTTTTGGCCTTCACAGAGACCGCAGTCCTGCAAACATGTTTTTTTTTTTCTCTTTTCCTCTGATGTCTGAATTAGCATAAGCAGACTCCATCTGGTGTCTGAGCTGTGTGGGGCTCTGAGCAATCTGATCTAGTTGAAGATGTCCCTGCTCGCTGCAGGGGCTTTGGACTAGGTGACCTTTAAAGGTCCTGCTCAGCCCAAACTAGTCTGTGATTCTATACAGGGCAAACCTGGCAGGGCCATTGTACTGTGGAGGTTGTGGCAGAGGCAGAATTCAGCCAGAAACAGTTAGCTTTATCCCTCTAGGTGTGTCTCCTTCTGTCCACAGGTGCTTTAGCCATATGTGCATTTTACCGTATGTCCTTGTCACAATATAAACATATTAACACTATTTTCCATATATTGTAGAAGCACTGAAACACATTCACAGGTTTTTTTCTATACTCCTGTATAAATAACACCTTATGAACATTTCTTTTTAAACCAAAAGAATGTTTCCAGGCCATTCACATGTATAAGAAGCAATTTTGTTTTTGCAGTAAGTGAAAGCCATTGAGGCCTGTAAAAGGCTAAGTGGGAAATAGTTCTTTACCTTAAAGCAGGCAAGAAANGCATTTTACTGTATGTCCTTGTCACAATATAACCATATTAACGCTATTTTCCATATATTGTAGATGCACTGAAATACATTCACAGGGTTTTTTTCTATACTCCTGTATAAATAACACCTTATGAACATTTCTTTTTAAACCAAAAGAATGTTTCCAGGCCATTCACATGTATAAGAAGCAATTTTGTTTTTGCAGTAAGTGAAAGCCATTGAGGCCTGTAAAAGGCTAAGTGGGAAATAGTTCTTTACCTTAAAGCAGGCAAGAAAACCAGCTGGCAATCATGGGTTGATTGCCACAGTTAATAATCTTGCAGCCTACTGTAGGCCTTTTGTTATGTGTAGGTACAACTTCCAGTCTTTGGAGGATCTCTGCCCTCTATCAGTTGCCTAGAGGAGGGAGAAAATGCAAATGTGATCCATCACTAGCCAAAGCCGAGCTCTGCACCTCTGTCCTGTGCAGGGCCATAACGAGCACAGGCACCTGTTTGCTACTGACAGGCTACCCTCAGTCTGCTCCTTAAAAAGCTGTTCTTGGCAACAGAGTTGCAAATGCCATCAGTTCTTGACTAAGAATGTGGCATTTTAGGAGAGGTGAAAGCACCATGGCTTTATGCAGCTACATTTATTTAAAGAAATAAGTGTTGTTCCATGTGCCCCAGCTACAAATGGCCTTTACTTTTGAGAAGAAAGAAGTCAGGAGACACGTTGTCAGAACTGACACTATTAGAAGTGACTCCCTGAGAAATATCTTTCATTTTCTTCCTTCACAGCACCAATCTGAATCCTGAAACCAGTCCAACATTTTGCAATCTTTATGATTTTCAGCCTGTCCTGCTCCCACGCTGTGGGAGGATGAGCTGTGCCTCCTGCCGGCGCTGGCATGGCGATGGATGCCAGCAGTGCTCTGTAAAGCTTTGTACTGTATCCCATCTCACCTCACTCCATCCCATCCAGCAGAGTGGCACCAAGCAGGGGGGACACCACAGATGTCACTTGTCCAAGTGGAGACATCAGAAAGACTGAGCAGAGCTGGAAAGTGCATGGCTATCCTTGTGTGCTGTGGCTGCTTTTTGCTTCCTCGGGATTAAACTCCCACTCAGATTTAGGAGGGCCTGGCTGTAAGATCATGGATCCCACACTTTTCAGATTGCACAGAGCTGGTGTCAAGGTGGAAACTTGAGGTGAATGTTCCTGGTCATAAATATATTGGGCTTTTGGTTTGTTGTCTGTAGGTTTGACAGCTATGCTTTTTGCTACCTTAAAAAATGTTGTCTTTCTGCATGTGATGGAAACTGCACTGTGAATTTCTGTTTCTGTGGTAACACTTACATATTTTCTTCTCTTCCATCAAGCAAACTGCTCAGAGCAATAATCTGGCTTATTACACTCTTGAAAACCTAAAACTTAGAATCATGGAATCAATTGGGTTGGAAAAGACCTCTGAGATCATCAAGTCCAACCCTTGGTCCAACTCCAGTCCATTTACCAGATCATGGCACTCAGTGCCACGGCCAATCTCAGTTTAAAACTCTCCAGGGATGGGGAATCCACCCCCTCTCTGGGCAGCCCATTCCAATGCCTGATTACTCTCTCTGGAAAGAATTTTTTTCTGATCTCCAACTTAAATTTCCCCTGGCAGAGCTTGAGCCTGTGCCCCCTTGTCCTATTGCTGAGTGCCTGGGAGAAGAGACCAACCCCCACTTGGCCAGAACTTCCCTTCAGGTAGTTCTAGTCAGTGCTGAGGTCACCTCTGAGCCTCCCCTTCTCCAGGCTAAACAACCCCAGCTCCCTCAGCCTCTCCCCATAGGACTTGTGCTCCAGTCCCTTCACCAGCCTTCTTGCTCTCTCTGGACCCGCTCCAGCACCTCCATATCTTTCCTGAACTGAGGGGCCCAGAACTGAACACAATCCTCAAGGTGTGGCCTCACCAACACAGAGTACAGGGGAAGGATCACTGCCCTGGGCCTGCTGGCCACGTTATTTTTGATCCAGGACAGGATCCCATTGGCGTTCTTGGCCACCTGGGCACACTGTAGGCTCCATCACTGTCTGACCTGAGCAGTCAAGAGCCCCATCGAGCTCTCAACAAGTTTTGAGAAAACTGTAGATTTTATTGCTCTCTGATTATTTTTTTTTCAAATTCTTGTCACCCTGTTTAAATGTCCTTCTCGGAAACTGATTCATAAAAATGATAAATTAAATTTTAACTGAACAGTTACTCCCTGACTATGCTGCCTTGTGGTTTGCAAAATTACTTCAGCAGACTAATTTTGGAGTGGAATGCTTTGTCCTATGACATAATGCTCCAGTCCAAGTGATTCCGTGTAATTGCCTCAGTCCTTTCATCTCATTACAGTAAAATGAGGTTGTGTCCCATTAGTTTCAGAAGGCACTGGTTGCAATGCCCAGACACGTGCCAAGCACAGAATCTCCCATAACATTACTGGTTGACAGAGGCATCTCTCACCCTTTTCAGATATGGAAGATATTTGTCCTCTGCCCTCAATGTAAAGTAGTTTTGCGGGAAGTATTGGGAAAGCAACCTAAGCCTTAAAATAGAAAGGCATACCCAAGGGAGCACCTTTCTCAACATTGAAAAGCAACTTCTAATTAAAGAGGGAGAGGGCAAGGACCAGCAACCCTCTCCTTCAATACATTAACACATGGAGTACGTGCAATATGGGTAACAAAACTCTTCCAGGGACACTTTTGAGGTTGGCTAATTCCAAATTAAATCCACCAAAGCAATTTTTGATACATTATCCTCTTCCCACATGACGTGGCAGCTTCTTTCCTGGGTAGCATAGGGAAAGCTCAAGCTCTGCCTGGGGGAGGATGGTGGAGCCAGAGCAAAGTGCTGCACATGGGCTGGGGCTTTGTGTTGCAGCCCATGCAGCATGTGGGGCCACAGCTCTCCTGTGTGCACAGGTGCCTGTGCACATGCAAACTTGGAAGAGAGTCCAGAGAAGAGCAACAAGGCTGGTGAAGGGACTGGAGCATAAGTCCTATGGGGAGAGGCTGAGGGAGCTGGGGTTGTTTAGCCTGGAGAAGAGGAGGCTCAGAGGTGACCTCAGCACTGTCTAGAACTACCTGAAGGGAAGTTCTAGCCAAGTGGGGGTTGGTCTCTTCTCCCAGGCACTCAGCAATAGGACAAGGGGGCACGGGCTCAAGCTCTGCCAGGGGAAATTGAAGTTGGAGAGCAGAAAAAAATTCTTTCCAGAGAGAGTAATCAGGCATTGGAATGGGCTGCCCAGAGAGGTGGTGGATTCCCCATCCCTGGAGGTTTTTAAACTGAGATTGGCCGTGGCACTGAGTGCCATGATCTGGTAAATGGAGTGGAGTTGGACCAAGGGTTGGACTTGATGATCTCAGAGGTCTTTTCCCACCCAATTGATTCTATGATTCTGTGATTCTATGATTCATTTCTACTCGATATGTAGAGCAGGTAAATCTACAGGTCATAAACCCCAACAATTTCTACATGAACAGAAAGTGCAAAGGGTGTGAGATGGGCACTAGCACAAATCCACTGGATAATATTGCTCGAAAAGAGGATTCACAAAATTTTAAATCTTTGGCGATACCAACTTTGCAAACAATTTAACTGCCAGTCCTATTGTTTTCCAGTACCAGCTTATGTTCTCTCAGAGATGTGTGTGCCCCAAGAGTCTGGGCTTGCTGCTCTTCAGGAGCTTGAGCGCCAAAGGAGTGACTTTTGCTCCTTCCTGTCCGCTCTTGGTAGCCTGTAACATTTACTGCCTTAAATCCCACACATGGGGCTTCCGCCTCCAGCTTTCCTGCCTGACACCACCACTATGTTACATCCAACCTGGGACCTTGAGGCTTCTCCTCACAGGCAAGCTCTTCAGCATCTTGGGAAAGGAAGTTTTCAGCTACACTTGGCGTTTCTGATCTCAGGATTGGCTGCTGCCCAGCCTGCTCAAATGGTTTGCATCACTGGCAGTGAGAAAGCTCTTATATAAGGGAACATAATTCAGTTTCAAAAGTGCTTTAATTGTCATAAAACATCTTGGTGGGTAGCATTTAAGAATATCTCAAATGCCTATGTCAATTTTATGGGTTCTTTTTCTTTAATATTGAAAGTTAGGACGTTCTTTTTTATTTACATTTTATTACTTTATACCTGTATGAGGCAACATTTTTTGTTAAACTTAGTTCATGAACATGAGCTGTGATTTCTCTACTTTCACAGTTTTATGTGAGATTCAGAACTCCCATCCACAGAGTCATTGCTGGCAGGAATGCCTGCAGTGTGCTCAAGCCTGAAAAGCTGCCAGATCCAGGAAATCTAGAGTTAAAACTGTTAACTTCTGTTAGTTTAAATGCATTTAAACAGGTGGTATGGGTGTCTGGAGATCTGTAGCTAATCTACTTCTGCCTTTCTATGGTCCTCTCCACAAAGGTGAGTATTTGAAGTTTGAAGCAGGCAGTGGGTGACCATCAGCCCTCATTTAGGCAAGGAGGGGTTGGTGGAGCTGAGCCTCAGGCAGGGATCATCAGAGGAGTGGGACAAGGTAACAGATGAAAAAGTGTTCTCACTAAAGGGGTCTGCTCTCACTAATACAAGCAGAGTAAAAAGCAAACTCTCTTGCTTTAGGGAGATGAAAAGCAATTCCCAAGTTATTATGTGAATAAGATCATACCAACAACTTAGTTTATGTGAAAATTCACCATTTGTGAATGCAATAGAAGGTTGGGGAGACATACCTTCAAAGGTGGGACCACAAATTGACTTTCCTTCATCTCCCTTTCCAGTTATGATATCTGCAGGGTAGATAAAAGTAATCATCAGAGACCAGGTTTATCACAGGCATTTATAACAGGGTTTTCAGCGAGCAGCTTAGCTGAGGTCAGAAACACGGGTTGCACATCAGCCTGGGAGAACAAGTGCATCTATCTTTCTGTTTCACTGCTGAAAGGTTAACAGACCTTTGGGAAGAGCTCTGCTTCCATCCTGACAGATGCTCTCTCTATGAACTATTACATGCAGTGCATTTAATTGCTGCCCCTCTGAGAATGTCCAGCACCTCCTGCTGGAATGGCTCTGGCAGTGGCAGTGCTCAGCCAAGGAAGAAGTGCCACAGAGAAGGACATCTGTCAGAGGGAGTAGGGTTAGAAGGAGGAAGGATGAAGATGCAGCAGTGATGCTGTGGTGAGTTAAGGCCAGTAACTTGTGTAAGAAAGGAGATTTGATAAGGGACTCATGATAATGCCCTTGAGCAGCTCCTTCTCATCCCCCAGCAGCTGGCCATAAATGAAGCACATCACTGGGCAGGCATAGCTCACCTCACCTCTGAGTTCCTGCATTTCAGAGGAACAGCAAAGCCTCCAGGAATCAATTACACTCCTAGTGAAGAAGTAATAATAATATCCACCACAGGTCAAGTGGCCTGTGGTATTTTTATGCTTTTCCTACTTCTAAAACCACAAGTCCTGCCAACTGGAACAGACTGAGCAGCAGCTTTTGGTGAGGCATGCCCTAGAGGTCTGGATCCTGTTGCTTGGGAAATCATCATACCAAGGGGCATATGGGTGTCACTTGGAGGGCAGCTCAGACTGAACAGGGAAAGAATCTGGAGAGCCCCATCCTGCCTTGAGGGATAAATATCAATATATTGGGGTGCAAAAGCTCACTTCCAAAATCTGCGGGTGGCACCAAGCTGGGAGAGGCTGCAGCCCCAGGGAGAGGACACAAACAACCTGAGGATGCAAGAGTTACCTTCTTTTTCTCCTTTAAATATTCATGTCATGCAAATTCTACTAAAGGATCTGCAAACTTGCTTGGAAACTTCTGCTTTAGGGCCTGTATTTTCAAGGTAAGGAAAAAAGTGTGCTTATAAGCAGTTTAATACCCTCCCATATTCTGTCCTACTGCAGCTGGTACTTATGAACCACAGCTGAAGCAACCTTCTAATCCTGTTATTCTCTGCACCCCTCATGACTCTGGTGTAATCCCCAACACTTGCAGAAGCGCATGCAAATGGCTCTAAATCCCTGTTTGCAGATGTAGTGGGTGTCTGGTTTTTCTCTAAAGGGCTGCTTCAAAAACATTAAACTATACTGGTATTGCCTCCACCCCTCCCTGCCATGTGAGACAGATGTAAGCAGGCACATATTAAAAGATGTTGCTGAGCATCACCAACTGCATTTTTGCATGCACAGGGAGTCACAGTCCTTTACTGTCCAGGAGATTGGGTGTAGGGCCTTGAGGCAAGCAATTGGCTTGGTGAAGGCTGCAAGGTGAATGTGTCCAGTCCTTGTTGCTTGTACTATTGCCTCAGGAGCACACTGCTGCTTAGACACGGGACATCCTTGTCCAGCAGCTTAGTCTCACCTCCATGTGGGCTGTAGCACACAAGTGCCACAAGCTGTGGCCTAAAGCCAGCCAGGCTAGCCTTAGGAAGCATAACTGGAAGATGTGCCTCTGTTCACCTCATGGTCCCTGTTGCTATCCCTGTTGGGATGGTGGCTGGAAAAAAAAAAACAGGAAAAGAAGCCAAGAGGCACACCCCCCTACTGCAATCAGCTGGGGAATGAGCCTGGCAGATAAACTTTAGTGGCAGGGAGGGCAGGAAGGTCAGCGTTGCACACCCTGCAGTGGGGCGGCGTGTTGTGCCTCTGGCACACAGTTGAGCTTCCCATTAAAAGGCTGAGAAACTCTGTGAGGTTTGCAACTCCTTGCTTTCTTGTTTGCACTGCCAGAACTGCATTAAGGGGCTTGTCATAAGCTACTGAGCTGTGATGTGTGTGCCATCCTGTACAGCATTGCACAGCTGTAACATTTCTTGCAGGTGTAGGAACAAGGAGATGAGCATGCTGCAATGCAGATCCCTGCCCTGAGCAGCACTGAGCCAGGAGCCCATAAAGCCTCAGTTCTGGTGCCTGCATCTGGCAGCACCAAAGAAAAACAGAAGCATGAAATTCAGAGTATTTTCTTCCCAAGAGCTGCTGCCAGGCGCAGGCATTCCTCTGCTTATTTACTTCCAGCCCACATAGCTCCCTGCTGCTCCCAACCTGATGCTGGAGCTGAATCCCCGGTAAACCCCTGCCATGCACTCGGCCACATGGAAAACTGCGTCCTGGAGCAGCCTCATCACCGTCACTGCCATAGGCACCTGCCGTGGGACTGTGTTGCTCAGGCCACCACAAGTTCGACTCTGTCAACAGAGCCCAGCCCCGCAGCAACACCAGACACCAACACACAGACACCCCCCCCACCCCACCCCACATTTCTAAGTACTCCCAAGCCTAACATACGCAGGTTTAAACCCTGTCAGAGGCTGGGAAATGCTCTAATTTCAGTTTTCTCCTGAAGGAAGGAAGATGAGGTTACACAGAAAGCGTGTGGCAGAGCAGAGGACTGAAGCCAGTTCTTTCCAGAGCTCATGACAGATGCTGTCAGTATAGAATTATTTAAAAGCAAGGATGAAGTGCTTGTTGCTCATGCAACACCCAGAAAAAAGTGGCAAGAAAAAGCAATTGAGAGCACTTCTTCCCCATTACTTTCCCAGCATCCAGTAAGCCTCTGCTCAAGGATTTCCTGGCATCTTTGTGTTTAATTGCCCTTGGCATATCTTTTTCATGTGAATTTCTTTGCTTTTCAGACAAATGTAAAAATCTGGCATCCACAGATTTCTGTGGCAATGAGATTTACAGCCTAATTACACGCTGTGTAAAGTGTGTGTCTCCCTTTGACGCAGAGCCTCCTACCCACTGCTGTGTTTGCAGGGCACTGCTGAGACATCATTCCTGCCAGCAGCCCAGGCAGAGCGGGACAGCGCATGGATCGAGCAGTTCCAGAGGGGTCGTGGCTCCCACAGCAAAGCTTTGTGCCACCGTGGCAGGTTTGCTCTTTCAGCTCGTGCAGCACGTGCAAAAGCTGCTTTGTTGGGACAATTGTAGGCTCAGCTCAGGCTTCTGAGAGCACAGCTGGGCCAGGTCACCGTGAGTCTCTGAGCACAGTGAACTTTAGGAGCCACTGGTGTTAGAAGTGACAAAACTGAACTGTAAAAAAAATTGCATAGCTTTTCGTGACATCAAGGAGCAAAAGAACAATTGTCACAGTCCCTGGAAAAGTATATATTTGATGAGTCAAACTCCTGTTGCAGATGAGACAGTTCTGATTGTCATGCAGAAAATATGTTCTGCAGAACAAACCTACATTAAATTAAAATAAATATTAATTTCATGTCTTAATAACAATGTGCATTTTTTCCCAACTGTATATCCAAATGGCTTTATAAAGTGATACATTTTTACATAAACACAGAATCAAACCCAAAACCACTATAGCCTCACAGCTAGATGTTGCTGAACTACCTATGCCTGTAAAAAATTCAGATTGAGAAAGAAATCACAGGTTTCAGAAGGACCCCTTCAGGTAGCCCTGAAGTTTCTCTGGTCTGTGTGTGGCTCAGTGATAGTTCCTTACAGTGGGGCCAGTTCTGCGCACGCTGTGCCTCACCTAAAACATCCACTGCACAGGCTGGAAGGGCACACCCACGTGGGGAGAGCCCTGCCCGAATCTGCGTTCGTGAAGTCTGGCCATACATACGTACATACAAAATATTCACTTAGCTGCTTGGTGAAACTTGTTCTATAATGAAATACTGCAATGATTACTTTGATTTGCTACATTATGAGCACTTAGGATTAGAGACATTAAAAATGCTTTATTAAGCGTTGTGTTGGGATTTGTGACAATGTAGGATTTGAAGATCTCCACCCTCACACTATCAAAGCCTATGAAGAGGATCAGATTCTGAAGGTTTAGCTGCCGTAGCTGCTTCCTTGCCTGAAAGATCTGTGCATGAGATACTATCGTTTCATGGGATGATGATGTTCTACTGACGAAGAAATGCAGAAATACAAGGGAGAACAAACAGTTTGGACAAGCAGACATATTAAAACGATAAGACAGGGCAGTTTTAATTTACAGCCAGGTGCTGAGTAGCAGCGGGTGAGCTGAGGCGTGATGGCAGGTAACTGCAAGCATCACGTGCAACTGCAGTGATGTTTTGTGGGCTGTGACTGAGCGATGCACCGGAAAGCCCTTTCCTTCCTCCTCCCAGGGGCCGGCACCACGACTGCTGGGGCCTCCCTAGGCTGTAACAAGCAGAATCTAATTTTGGTATCCAGACCATATGGCTTCTGCTATAGCCAGAAAAGGTCTGTAGCAGCCTTGTGTGAAGTCCAGAAGAGAAGCAGCATATCCAGAGTCAAATATAAAATCAATAATGTTTCAGAAAACATTCTCTTCTCTACCTGTTTTTCTCAACATCCGTGTTTTTAGCTTGATACAGATTAATACAACTGAAGTTTATTGGGCCTTTTGTAGCATCTCTTTTCTCCTTTAGCAGTACAAAATGTAAGTATTAAAACCAGAGCAATCCACTGAATATTAACCAAAAAAAAAAACCCCTGAGACTGATGTCTGCATTTGGTAAGCATTTTTGAATTTACACACAAATTCTGTTCCTGAAATTTAATTCTGCACATACATATGACTGGCTCCTGTTAATACTTTTTCTTTGGGAAAAAGAATAGCATTTTTTAAATTGAATGATAATTTCTAGTCATGGAAATTTTTACTGTCATTGTGGGCAAGAAAGGGAATTAACTAAGAAAATATTGCTAATAGTCCATTGATAATCAAAGTCAAAAAGAAATGCAACAATCAGCCTAACAAGCATAACTTGTTTGCTCAGTAGGACTGTTTTCTGAAAATTTATGATGCATGTTTTTTTAAAAACAACAACAACAACAAAAAAAGCAAGCCAAGAGCCACTGATTACTTGTTGTCTCTATCTGTTCTGATTTTTACTTCTCCCCTTCTTTTATCATCACTTTGTAATTCAGGAACATCAAATTCTATTCATCTGGTTGCCAGTTATGAAAATGATATTTATTAAAATCTTGAACTGGATGACTAATATTAATTTCAGACTCTTTCTGTTACCTGTTTATGACAGCACAATATTGTTCTGCAAGCCTGTTCATACTATGGAGATGTGCATAAATGTTTTGCTGGGGATAAAAGTTAGATGTGAGTCTGCCAGTGCCACTCTGCTCACCAGCTGTGGCAGATGTGCATTCAGTCTGGAGAGAAAAACAATTACCATGAAGGAAAATATGAAAAACATGAGAGATTGTGCAGCACATTTAAACAATGATACTGAAACCCTTTCAAAGGTTGTGCAGCGAATGTTCTTGGAAACAGAATCACAGAATCACCAGTGCAGAGCAGAGCGGGACAACCCCCTCCCTCAGTGGGCTGGTGATGCTGTGCCTGATGCCCCCCAGGACAGAGGTGGCCCACCTCACTGCCAGGGCACTGCTGACTCATGTTCAACTTGCCATCCACCAGGACCTCCAGGTCCCTTTCCTTGGCACTGCTTTCCAGCATCTCATTCCCCAGTCTGTTACAAACATCCAGGGTTGCCCTGTTCCAGGTGCAGAATCCAGCACTTTCCCCTGCTGATCTTCCTATCGTTGGTGATCGCCCAGCCCTCTAATTTGTTGAGGTCTCTCTGCAGGGCCTCCCTGCCTTCGAAGGAGTCAACAGCTCCTCCCAGTTTTGTATCATCTGCATTTGAAGTCTTCTGAAAAGTGCACGCTTGCCCTGACACAAGACCCAAGAGTTTTGCTTCTGTGTGATACTCAGGTTTCCTCACTCTAAACCTCTCCACCTGCTGTGGCTGCAGCTATTTCAGTTCCTTTTAGTTCAAAATAGCATCTGAAAGGGACTGAGAAACAGAACAGAAAAGCAGACTAAATAAATTTGAGTATGTGTATATATTTGAGAGAGTTTCCTCTACATGAAGATACTAAAGGAAAGCTGCTAGGGGTCACCCAGAGACATCTTGGTGAAGGGCAAGTCAAACCACAGAATGACAGAATGGGTAAGGCTGGAAGGGACGACAGTGGATCATCTGGTCCAACCTCCCTGCTCAAGCAGGGTGATCCTGGACCACAAGGCACAGAATTACATTCAGATAGTTCTCAAGTATCTCCAGTGAGGTAGACCCTACAACTTCTCTGGGCAATCTGTTCAGTGTGTGGTCACTTGCAAAGTAAAGTTCTTCCTTATAGTCAGTGGAAGTTCCTGTGCACCAGTTTCTGCCCATTGCCTCCTGTCCTATTGCTTGATACTACCAAGCAGAGCCTGGCTGCATCTTCTTGACTCTCCCTTTGGATATTTGTATACAAACAACTGCAGCATTGCCTTGCTAAAAGCTGCAAAGAAGGAGAAGATACAAATGCCAAGTAGTTTCACAGCAAATACCTGGAGGGGAAACGTTGCACAGCCTGTCTGCTGAACTGTGTGCTGTGCTGACCAGTGGCAGGGCCACCAGCGTCTTTACCACACCAGACCCTTGGGTGCCACCAGCACTTTCTGATGGATACTATGCAGGGAAAATACAGCTGTTAGATCACACAGCAGTCAAAGTAAACATCAAAGGAGGCTTCTAAAAATGGCTTCCCACTGCCAGGGAACAAAGGACAGATTCAGCTCCAGAAGGAAGACTTCTATGAGCTTAATCTTCCAGGTGAAAGGCGAAAAGTGACAGCACTTTATCAAGAAATTCAAAGCAAGGCCATTGAAGATGACAGTATACTGACTGGGATGTCCACTACGACCTGAAGCTCTTCAGGGGACTGCTGTAATAGCCTCAAGGCATGCTACTCTCCAGGGCAAGGAGGATCCAGTGGTTTGAAGGGAAGACCCATGAACATGTAAGAATGGGTTCCCTCAGGAAGGCACAGACTGTGGGATGTATTTGGTGTCAGAAAAACTTGCAGAACAGGATAGGGAATTTGCTAACTAAAACTAAGCTCTGCTTCTTGCTATTCCAAAGATACCTCCAATTAGGTAGGATTAAAATATCACCCAGAAATGAGCGGTGAGTGTAGTACAGTGAGATGCTGGCTCACCTGGAAGATGCCTAGATGTTTTTTTTTCCACTTGGAAGAATTTCTTGGGACAGATGTGAACAGTAGTCCCTCTGTTGTGGAAAACCATGTTTTATAGAGCATCAGAAAAGTGATAGAACATGAACTGTGATAGCTCACAGGACTGCAGCTCTGCAAGCAGCAGGCTCTTTAATGTCTCTAACGAATAGATAAAAGAGGTCCTGAAATCATAGCTATGATAGCTGCCATAGTGGTATGGCGTTACCTTTTCTTTCTCTGCTCTTGGAGAGAACCTGCAGTGCCACAGGACTGGGAAAACGCCTGCATGGCCAGACTTCTGACCCTGTGGAGATAAGCATACCCAGGAAGTACCCCTGACTACTCCCAGCCTCCAGGGCACACCTGCTTTGCAAACCAGCCTCCTCCCAGCCACTCCTGTATCAGATTCAGCTCCTCCTGGGTAAGATACACAAGTCAGGGAGACAGTCTGCTGCAGAGCTGGAAGACGTGGGGAGACGGGAAAGGTAGCTGGGTGCTGTGCTCACACAGACACTGGGGCAGGGATTAGAAATCAATTTCATACTAGGTAAGTGGGAAAAGACTGAAAAATCCCACATCCCAGCATACTAGGATAGATCTTAGCAAACATCAACCATGACCTTCCCCGTGATGAGTAACCAGCTAAGACAGTAAAACAAGTCTTTCACAAATAAAGAGATGAAAGCAAAACTCTTTCCTGAACAATTGGCAAGATCAATACCAGGCTCAACGTCCACAACTTTAGCTTGTGAATAGCTGTTCAGTTGCAAAGGGTTTGTGGTGAGGTAGAAAGTCTTCTCCTCTTCCTCTTACAATGCTGTACAACCCCTAGTAGTTCTTTTTTAGTCCCCCTGAGCAGAAGAGAGAGCAAACCAAGTATGTAAATGATCCTTGAAAAGTTACATCTGCTGGCATGAAGCTTTTCCTATCGGTAGGACAATTTGCTTTCACAGCTCACATGAAATAAATACTCAGATATTCATCTATCAGAAATGAGATGCTGGACTGGAAGGACAAGCAGGGGAAATAATCAGATACAATAATCAGATACACGTCACACTGTGTTTGCTCTGCCTCTCGAGGATTTGTGTCACCTTGCACCTTGAGAACCAGCCAAAATTTTCACAAAGAGCCAAAATCTGCTAAATTTGCATTTGGGGAAAAAAAAAAAGAAGTAAAATCCTATTAAACTACTCTGGGTAACTTACAAACGGAGCAGAAGACACACAACGGTGTTAATTGCTCACAAAAATGAATCTCTCTTAGTCCTCTTACTGTCCTGCATTTATTTCTAAAACCCTAATCTCATTTTAACATACTAAGCAGCGAGACGGATTTGCTAAGAAGATTAGTCTATGTGAGAAATGGAGAAGTTAAGGTGTTTACTGGCTGAGGAGTGAAGATATTTAGAGAGCTGCTTTGAAACTTAAGTTTTTGAGGGATGCATTTTTTCCTAAATAGTTCTTAGAGGCAGCTGGACTGAAAAACAAAGCTGTAGGGGTTTCCTTTGAAATGCCAAGCAATCATAGGCTTCAGCCCGATCCTTAAAAATGCAAACACAGAAAAGTGATTCATTTTCCTCTTTAATAGAAATGCATTCACTAGAAAGGAAGCAAGTGGTGTCCAAAAAGCAACATTTGCAATATGAGAAGCCAAGCCACCTTCCTGAGTGCAAGTTACAGTATGTGCTGACAGCTTAAGCAATGCGGGGTGCGAGATTAGTCCCTGCTGTGCTATTCACAAATGCTTGTTTCTTCCCTGGTAATTTGTAGAAAAGCATAACAAATTTCAAACACAAAACTTGGGTATTTTTTTAGTTACAGGGAAAGCGTTGAGAAATCATTATGTGATTACGTCTCGTGTAACTGTAGCATTGAACTGAACCTGGCAAGGATAACTGCATAATGAACAAAATAAAGTTAAAAATAAAGGAAAGGACTGAACAGTTACATTACTGGTAGCCTTAGATTTAGCTTGTAACCAGTTTTTCATAATTTCAGGATTCATAAATATACATCAGAGAATGAATTCGGTGCAAGCTCCTGTAAACTTATGACCTGACAGTATTCTGTACCATACAGTGTTTTAGATAAAATCAGAAGTTGATGAAACTGACAGAATATTTACAGTAAACTTAGACAATTAATCAATGAGATTTTCACAGATGTTGTAAAGGCTTTTAATGTATTTAGTAATCTGTTCTTACAGCATCAAGACTTCAAGCTTTTCAAGTAGAACTGCAGAACATGCTAATTTGTGTTGGTAGCAGGAAGTATACAAAGTTTATTTCTCCATTTTGAGAGGAAATAGTTTTCTTGTGGGCTGGTTTGTTGTTTATTTTATTTATTTATTTATTTGTTCTCACTGTCTATCCTTATCGTAAGCCATTTACATAAAAGTGGTCTAGTACTTTGAAAAAAATGAGATACTTACCCAAACTTACGCAGCATGCAGTCAGGAGCCAGCCAAGTAGTCTGGATTTGAATGAGGAATACTATCCAAAATTTGCATAATTTTGCACTTACATTCACCTTAATTTTTAGATTTTTCATTTGTTGTAACATGAAACATCAACGTAAATCCCAAGTATTTTAAAGCTGAAGTGAGAACTGACCATGTTGTTTTAAGTAACAGTGGCATTTTATCTGTGGATTTTAACACGCCAGTCCATTATGCAAGATGTTACCAGTAGCCAAACTTGTAAACACAAAGCATGTATTCTGGCAAGCATTTTATTAAGATGTCAAATTTTCTTTGTTAGGAGTCAGCCATTGAAAACAAACTGTACACATCTAATTTAGTCAATGAAATAGATGTACAACCTCAAGTGACATGCCCCATTTATGTAGCTCATTACGCTCTGAAGTGATGCTCTTCATTGTTTAAGTCCTCACATAAACAATTATCAGTCTTTACATATATTAAAGTAAGATTACGTCCTTCTCCCAAAAGTACAAAAAATAATACTTTAAATATACACTGGCTCCTAAGCTCAGACACAATCCTGTCAGGAAGAGAATTTTGCACTTCAGTAGAGAGTGCCTTCAACATCAAGAGCTCTTCAAAGTGCTTGGCAGAGTGTGTGAACACTATCCCCGCTTACTAGATGATGAAATAAGGCACAGAAGTCAACTACCTTGCCCACAATCACAGAGAGTGAGTGGTAGAACTAACAGAGCAGAATTTGGGCTTTTCAGTTCTCCAGTGCAACCACCACAACCCACTGCCGCTATTCAAGTGCAATGGATCAAGCATTTCTGAGGAGCAAAACTTGTACAGCACCCAGTGAACACAAGGGAAGAGCTAGGGCCAGTTAAACAGTTGCTGCAACAGTTTCAACCCAAACCAAACAAATTTGGCAGTCAGTAAATCATAATGCACTTCAGGGAATGATCACGTAGATAATTATACATTATCCTGCAGAGAGAAAGCTCATTAAAACTAAGACGTGGTGTTAGCTTTGCAAAATGTACTGGTCACCTTAAGCCTGACAGTAGCTCAGGTAATGCTGACTTTGTCAGAGGAGTGGTTATTTTCTGACCTGCAGATGTATTAAACACTGTTCTTCTAGCAGCAAGGTGCACTTCTCTGGAGAGTCACACAGAAATGGAAATAAGGGGCAAAATATCTCCTCAGTAGGCATGGTTGGGTATCAGGCACAAACCCCCACATTAATCACTTGTGAGGAATGGACTAAGTGGTAAAGAAATATCAATTTGAAAAAAAATTAAAAAGTCTAAAATAAATAAAGAAAACTGAGTCACCCATCTAAAATCACCACCAAATGCATCCTCAGACAGATTCTGCTGCAGAAAAGTAAGAGTGATATCAGTAATCCCTGCCTGGATGAGAAGGTTGCTCTGGCATAACCATCTGATGAGAAATAAGCACTTCAGAAAGCCTGTCCTTGGATAGGGTGCTCACGAGATGACTCATTTACTGACAGAGCCTGCTGATGGGATTCAGAACTATGTACACTTTAATTCTGTTCTTCACTGATCTGATGGGAAGAAACTGTATCATGGCTAGAGTGAGACTGCTGACTTGCTTCCTGAGTCAGCTGCACGTGCTGAGCTGGATGTGAAGATCCTGCTAAGTGGATTTGTTCATTTTGTCCTTGATGAGCATGGAGATGTTCCAGTGCTTCCTTGGAAAGAGTGATGACATGCATTTGTTCAGGCTGGGCAGCTGCTATTTGGTTTGCAATCATATTGATACCTTGGATTTGTTCTGCTGGCTCCGGCTGAGCTGAGAGCAACAAGTTTTGCAGCTGCTGTGGCGGCTGCGCAAGCAGCGTGAGGTTCGCAGCCTGCTCTGTTGTCAAGTTTGGGGCATTTTCCGCAGTCACAATACTAATGCCTTGATTATGGCTAGGCATGAAGTTGATGTTGTGCACTGCATCTGTAACCAGCAGTTGGATTTCCTGCCCTCCAGAGGTGGCAAGCTGGTACTGCTGCAGCTGGAGAATGTTTCTCACTTCTGGGTGAGTGTTGGTGCTCTGGGCAGCACTGGCTTCCTGGAACTGCTTCTCCTTGCTATGAATTTTCAAATGAGACTTTAGGTTGTCCAGACGAGCAAACTGCAAACTACATTCTGGACAGGAGAAAGGCTTTTTGCCTGTGTGTAAGATACAGTGTCTTCTCTTAGCACTGGAATCAGAGAAGGATTTTCCACAGATACCACAAGAATAAGGCTTTTCTCCTCTGCAAAACAAACAAAATTTGATCTCATTAAAATATTCACTTAGACAGTGCTGCTTTGTGAAACTTGTTCTATAATGAAATACTTAAATGATGACTTTGTTTTGCTAAATTATAAGCACTTAGGATTAGATACATTAAAAATGTTCTCTCTTTGGCCTCCTGATCATTTCTGTTTGACTTCACAAGCTATACAACTCTTTCATTAGTATATACTCAAGAGCTACAGAGATATCTGCCCTCCTGTCATAATCCCAGTAGTACAAGCTCTGTGCTGCTGGACCTTGCCAAGAATGCAAAAGCTTACTTTGACCAACTCTAAACACTGACCATTTTAAGAACATTTACTAACAGTGAGGGGTGGTCCTGTGGTGTAATGGAGAGCGCTCTGGACCCTGAATCCCAAGGACCTGAGTTCCAGTCTCAGTGGGACCGTCCCCTGGCAGTTCAATGCCTCCCTGCCATCCCATCCCGTCACATCTCGGATGCTCAGCAGGGTCAGCCCCGGTTAGTACCGGCTGCTGTGACAGTCCCGAGGACTTCACTGTCACTGTCCAAGCTCGCTCGGCCGTGGCAGATGGACCTCAGGACTTAACCGGTGGGGCCAGTTCTGCACACGCTGTGCCTCGCCTAAAAAATCCACTGTGCAGGCTGGAAGTGCACACCCACGTGGGGAGAGCCCTGCCCGAATCTGCGTTCGCGAAGTCTGGCCATAAAATACAATACTAACAGTGAAGGCTTTAAAACAAAAATAAGTGTCCAAATCCTAACTTGCTGCCTGATTCAAAGGGACAAGAAATGTTACTGGAAATGTTTTCTTATACAACAGTTCTCCAGTGATTTAAAATCTAGCATGCTTTTATGCAATGCATCACATTGACAAGGGTAAAAGACAAGTAATGCTGTTAATGAAACATGATAGATTCCAGGGTAACAGGACAATGTTCCATTAACCTTGTTACACCAGGGCTGCTGTTTTGCTGTATGACAAACATTCACAGTAAAATTTTCACATAAATAATACAGCAGTAAGTACCTTGTCACTGAACAGACAAAACACCAAAAAAGACTCTTACAATACCTCAGTACATGAGTATTTAGCAGTTTGGTACCTTCCACTACCCATTATTTCCTTACATAGATTAAGCAAAAATGTTACTTTTAACCATTCATCCAAAATGCAAACAAGTTCTAACCATTCTATAATTGAACAAGCACTGTTAGAGGTTATCAGATTAGAAGTTGCATTTTTAAAGAATGTAATGAACATTAGACATACTCTACCTGTGAATTCTAATGTGAGTCTGAAGTGAACTTTTAGCTGTAAATGATTTTCCACAAATCTCACAAGTGAATGGCTTCTCACCTATCAGAAAGAAATGTGACATCACTTTTTACATAGCACTTCTCATCAATGTATTAAAAAACATATTATATTTTACCATACAGAGTATCAAGTGAGTACTGTGACAGTTCTTCATGTTTCTGCCACGGGTCAGGACAGATACCCAAAGCTGAATTAACTCAATAGACAAAATAAGAGAATAGTATTTTAAACATACACCTCTGGTATTTCTCCCCTTTGAAGATAAAAGAACTGGGTGATCCGAGCCCTCACAGCAACCAAGAGCTGTACCTGTGACACAGATGTGGGTGTTCCACATAGAACTGAAACATGTGGAAAAGGGCTGGCCCAGAACCAGTAGGCATTAATGCCAGGCTCATGGCAGCACCATGCAGACGAGTAAACCCAAATTCCAAAGGTGGAAAGTGAATCCATTATCTTAACAAGTTGACTGGCTTTCTGTAAGGCTCCATCACATTACGCCTATGATATTCTGTGAACACCAGCTGTAAAAGAACTAAGTGAGTTGAATAAATTGTGAATTTTGGGTTTTTTTTAATTTGTTTTGGGTTTTATTTACTTCATTTGGAATTTTTGTGTCTAATCGAGTAGAAGCAGAGGCCAAATTAAATTATAAGAAGGTTCACAATAAACAGATGCTACCCAACCAAAGCAAAACCTAATTCACACCATAACAAATCCTTGGGATTGTGTTGAGGTTCTTTAGACACCTGACATGAGAAACAGATCACCACTGTGGTAATTCACACTATCAAAGCACACTAAACCCCAGGACTGGGCAGCAGCCAGTTTCCAAGGAAGCTTCACATTTAGCACAGAACTGCAACCTGCCTTCACGTGGCTTTGGAGGCAGGGATAAAAGATGACAAAACAAGAAACATTTGTCAGAAGGGACCTCTAGTCATCTAGTCCCAGTCTGTTACTGAAAACAGGTGTAACTTTGCCAGTAGACAGTATTAATGACACAGTGTCACCAAACTGCTGCCAAAGCAGAACAGTCCTATCAATGTTAACATCTGTCCTCAAGAAGTCTTGGAATTTTACTTTTTGCTTTTGAGATGGGACAGATCAGTTATTATTTCTGCATAGTTAATACTGGTATCTCACCTGTCTTTTCTGGAAACAAAATATATTGCAAGCCAGTTTCTGCTAGAATTCAGCTTCATCTACTTTTGCAACTTCCTTTCCAAGTATGCTTCCCCTTCTCATTTCCTACTATATTTAGGGAGCTGTATCAGCTTCAGCTACAAAACTGCTGTGTGTGTCAACAGTATGCTTGAGATGGAGTTCTGTATTACAACTGCAGGCAACATGCTGAAGAATAATTTGATTTGGGGAGGAAGCAATTGCCACTTTATAGTTATTTTATAAGACAAGCTTATTCATACGTCACCTTGCGAACTTACTGTTCAAAGAGAACTGTTTTAAGAAGTTTATGCCTTGTTATTATCAGAGGGTAGATCAACATTTTTCCCTGTTCTCCAGTCATTCCAGCTTGACTTTTAAAACTCTTAAAACACCCTCTGATGTACTTGCGTTGTATTATCACTCCCAGCCCACCTCCTCTCAATATCTGGTTTATTACAGCACAAGAAAAAGGTAAATGGAAATAATTATTTTTGTGGTCAAAGCATTTTTCATAAGCAGCCATCCCTCACAGGCAGGATGCCCAGCTCATTAAGGACATACACCTTCTGTTACAAGTTACCTCAATGAAGCCTCATACATGCTGGATGTAGCTCTCTGATGAACTGAATTCCTGGGCCAGGATTTTTTCACAGGAGAGCTAACTGGCATTTTCTGCAGTAGGCTTCATAAAAATGGGAGATAACCCCTCTTCCTGCAATAGGCCCTGCTTCTATGCTGCTGTAATACAAGGGGTTTTGTGCTCCTGCATTCTTGATGTCAAATCTCTTTGTTAGGAATACAGGCGTCATTATGTACAAGTAGAGCCAAAGTCCCACAGACACAAGTGTCACTTGCCTAAAATTGCTTCTTCTGCGTAACTTCAAGAAAAAGCAAACCACGAAACCCAAGGGACAACATTACCTGTATGTGTTCTTAGATGTTTCTTTAACTGAGCTGCATCCATGAATTTGCGACGACACTGGTTACATTCCGGCAGTGAACGGCCTTGTCGCAATAATAAAAAAAGTGTCAGTGCATAAGTGATCCCCTGTATCTCTTCAGTGATCTTTGTTAAAGCACTCTCCTGTAAAATAACCACTTTGATATAATATAGAGATAAAACAAAAGGTGATTCACTGACTCCTCCTTATCTTAACTGTCACACTCCTGTTTCTCTATTCAATACTACCATGGGAAAAGAGAGGACTGACACCTGCTCCTGCCCAAACACACTTCTCTTGAAGCTTTGTGAATTCTGATTTACTCCACCACTTCCTGTGTGCGCAACTTAAATCTCCATCTGGCTCCAGAAGAGAGGAGGACACTTCCTAAAGCTTGTTTGCCACTACTAGTCCAAAGTAGCGGGCAACTACAAGCCAATTTGCACACCAGGCAGGGGACACAATTATTTATACAATTCCTAGCTTTAATGTAACATGGACAGAAGGGGTAAAATAATAAAGTTACATGTCAAATATCCTATAACTAATTTTACATCATTGTAAGAGCGTTCTCAATTAACTATTTTTTTACACATTCCATTTACTACACACCATTTTATCTTTTTCACTCTATCCACTGTTATATCAAGATAAGATATATCAGGGTAGGCGACACTAAATACATCACCGAGGAAGAACTTTCAGCCTTAGTCAATCTTTAGGAAGACAAATCAGCATGGATGGTAAGCCAGTTCTCAACCCACATTTGTTATACCTGTGTGTACTCGATAGTGGCTCTTGAGCTGCCTCTTTTGGCTGAAGTATTTCCCACACTGATCACACGTAAAAGCCTTCTGCCCTGTAAAGAAAATCACTTACTAAGAGGTAAGCCACATCCAAAGCAAGTGTAAGAAAATAAATAAACATAAGCTAGCACACAAGACAGAGCAGAAAAACCTTTTTTTCAGAAAGACAAATTCTTGGAGCAGAGAGGCTACACTGGCCTTGAACTACTTACCTGTATGTAGACTCATATGTTCCAAAAGAGAATGCTTTGTTGTCAGAGCCTTACTGCAGATGGTGCATATGTACGGCCGTTCCCCAGTGTGCATCCGCACATGGACCTGAAGGGAATGCCTGTGGGAAAAGCCTTTGCCACACTCACTGCACTTAAAAGGGCGCTCTCCTGAAAGCAAAAGTTGACATTTTAAGGTACAGATGCATAATTTCTCACTAGATATTATACACTGACAGTGAGATGTGTTGCAATGTAGTAGCTACTAAAAATTACTCTCAAGTAGTTGTGAAGAGAATTAAGAGACAAGCTTCACATAACAGTATGTATGTATATGTATGGCCAGACTTGGCAAACGCAGATTTGGGCAGGGCTCTCCCCACGTGGGTGTGCCCTTCCAGCCTGTGCAGTGGATGTTTTAGGTGAGGCACAGCGTGCGCAGAACTGGCCCCACCGTTTAAGTCCTGAGGTCCATCTGCCACGGCCGAGCGAGCTTGGACAGTGACAGTGAAGTCCTCGGGACTGTCACAGCAGCCGGTACTAACTGGGGCTGACCCTGCTGAGCATCCGAGATGTGACGGGATGGGATGGCAGGGAGGCATTGAACTGCCAGGGGACGGTCCCACTGAGACTGGAACTCAGGGCCTTGGGATTCAGAGTCCAGAGTGCTCTCCTTTACACCACAGGACCGCCCACATAACAATAACTCTTAAACTATTGCCATATAATTCAGTGTTTAAAGAGCAAAATTAACAACATTGCAATCAAAATGAGACATAAAGGCCCTGAGATCTGCTGACAAGAATAAAACCGCAAACATGGGAGACACACCATAATTTTCATCAGCATGCTATTCTGGATAGCTCTTGCTCTAGAAAACAGCCAACATCTCAACAATTTGCTTGCATTTAGCAACATCACTAAACCCTAATCCAGAAGCAGCAATATCTTAATGCCTACCTGTATGACTTCGCTGGTGAATAGCTAAGAAGTGATTATACTTAAATACTTTGCCACAGTCTTTACAGCAAGCTTCAGAACCCACATGTTTTCTTTTTCCATCTGTTCTCTTTGCCAGTCCTTTTTCATCCTCATCCCCAAGAAGTTTATAATCCTTTAATTTGATTGATCTCCTTATTGTACGTTTGCTGTAGCGGCTCTGAGTGCTCTGTATGCCTTCAGATTTGGGATCATAGTTTTCATCTTTCTCAGCTGACAGATCAACAGCAGCCTCTGAGCCACAAGCACGTTCAGTTTCTTCTCCATCTTTCCTCTGTGGAGCCTGTTCACTGGTGACTGCTTCTTCTGCTTCAGGGTCTTTTTTCATCAAATTTTGCTTATTTTGCATGGAGTTGTTCTCTCTCAGCTGCGTATCTTCAGGAGAATTTGCTCCTGATTCTTCTTCTTCTTCTTCTTGGAGAACCTTGATTTTCCTTGGTCGCCCTCGTTTTCGCTTCGGTGGATCTTGATTTTCGTTGTCACTTGCAAGCCCAGCTACAGAGGCTCCACTGTTAGCTGGAGCTGGCAAGGCACTGGCTGGGCTATGGCTGGCCAGGTAGTCTGTACAGGCCCATACCAAGTCAGCCACTTTCAGCAGCTGTGCAGTAGCCAGGATTTGTTCTGCACTTTTCTCGCTGGCACACAGGTAACCAGTGTAGATAAATTCTAGCAGAATTCCAAAGATGTCTGCAACCATTCCCTCCAACATGTAAACTGACTGTCCTATTTCACCCTCATTTACAAACATCATTGAAAAGTATTCACTGCTGGCAGCCAGCAAAGCTTTATGGGCTCTGAATTGCACATTCTCCACTATTAGAGTAATGTCGCAAAGAAAATCGTTTTTCCTCTGTTCTTCAAAGTTAGCCAGAATGGTATCTTTGTGAGCTTTGGAGTGGATGATGACCAGCTTCTCAGGAACATCAGGAGTTGCTTTTGCCATTTTAATTACAAGTATGAAATGAGGTGCCTACAAAAACAGAAGAGCTTTAATAAGGAATTATTTTAGCAGTCTGCATTCTAAGACACCAAATATAATTTGTTTTACCAGCAACAGAGTTCATGAGTTTCGGAAGCAATTCTGAATCCTCCAAACTTTTGAAAAATCAACACTATTGTTGACACAGATTTTCTTCAAAAAAGTGTTTTTAAATCCTATGAAATGGCTACAGGTCATTTGTTAGATCAGATTTATTGTCTACGATTTGTTTATTGCTAATGTACAGCAAGCTCTGTATTATCTAAAAAAATTGCTACCCCTTCTGAAATGGCCTTTCACAACTAAAACAATCCGACAAAAGAGCTCTTAATTCAGGGCTCCTTAATAGAGTACTGGGTTTGCATGGCAAGGTTTGGGTAGTGGGGCAGATACAGGTGTGGGTTCTGTGAGGAGCTGTTAGAAGCTTCCTCCACGTCCTACAGAGACAACACCACCCAGCACCAGGACGGACCTACTGCTGGCCAAAGCTGAGCTCATCAGCAATAATGGTAATGCCTCTGGGATGACAGATTTAATAAGGGGGAAAAACACTTCCACAACTGAGCTAGAGAGAGGAGTGAGAGAAACAGCCCTGCAGACACCAAGGTCAGTGAAGGAGGGGTAGGAGATGCTCCAGGTGCTGGAGCAGATTCCCCTGCAGCCTGTGGTGCAGACCGTGGTGAAACAGCTCTGCCCCTGCAGCCCATGGAGGACCCCATGCTGGAGCAGTTGGGAGCCCAAAGGAGGCTGTAACCCTGTGGGAAGCCCATGCTGGAGCAGGGTCCTGGAAGGACTTGTGGGCCCACGGAGAGAGGAGCCCACACCACGGCAGGTTTGCTGGCAGGACTTGTGACCCCATGGGGAACCCACACTGGGGCAGTTCGTTCCTGAAGGACTGCACCCATGGAAGGGACCCACACTGGAGCAGCTTGTGAAGAACTGTAGCCTGTGAGAAGGACTCACTTTGGAGAGGTTTGTGGATGACTGTCTCCCATAGGAAAGTCCCCAAGCTGGAGCAGGGGAAGAGTGTCAGGAGTCCTCCCACTACGGCAGAGACAGTATGTGATGAACTGACCACAGCCCCAATTCCCCATCCCCCTGTGCCACCAGAGGGGAATGAGGCAGAGGAAAGTACATGTAAAGCTGAGTCTGGAAAGAAGGAAGGAGTAGGAAGAAACTGTTCTAAGATTTGGTTTTATTTTTCATTATCCTGATCTGATTTCATTCAATAAATTAATTTCCCCAAGTCAAATCTTTTTTGCCTGTGATGGTAATTGCTGACTGATCTGTCCCTGTCCTTATCTCAACCCATGAGCTTTTTATTATATTCTCTGCCCCCGTCCAGCTCAGGATGGGAGTGATGGAGCAGCTTTGGTGGGCACCTGGCATCCAGCCAGCATCAACCCACCACCCTGGAAATAAAAAGAGTCAACTGAAGTTTCATCATTGCAGATTATTCAGGGACAAGGCTATGAAATCCTGTAATCGATGATAAAGCTTTAATGATACCAGTGTGGCAGGACTCCATGACTTCTTTTTCCCACTTCTATCCATCTGAAAATTTCTCTCTCATAATGCTTTACCTACTAACCCTCAGCCTACGGAGACAAGCAATAAAAGCAGAAAGACGGCAGCATTTTGAAGTGCTCTGTCTACAATAGGGTTGATTATGGCAATTATTAGCCATCAATTTGACTTGCTAAACCTTTTCAACTGTAAACTTACAAAAATTAGTAACAAATGAAAAAATCCACCAGTTTCAGAGGAATCCACCAAATATTATTATAGATGTGCCCAAAATATCCAATTTACATGGCTCATCTGAGCAAAAGATAAAACAGATTAGCTACCTGCCATCTTAATTTATATGTGCCACATTAAACACAAATAAATTTGTGTATTTGTATTTAGTGAATGCAACAGTTTAAATCACCTGAACAAATGCTACACAACATACGCTACCCACTCAAATGCTACTGAGGTGGTGAAAAAGTGATTTTTTTTTAGCCCAAATCATTTACCAAATAGTTCACAGTGGAGTCAAATTGTTTTACCTGGCAGCTTTAACTTCTGGAGGATGCGAGCCCGATGTTTGCTGCTGGAACACCTGAAAGCACAGCTGCAGGTGTGACTCAACTCTGCCTTCCCATGCATTCCCAGAACTTCTGGGAGCTGCTGCCAGTTCTGCCCACGAGCATCCCCTGACACCTGCACGTCTCACAGGGGGTCGAGAGGGTGTTTGGGGGTTTCAATCACATCGAAGACTTTGGCATTTAATCGGGAGGCGATGCCATTAGAGGAGAAGAGGAGGCTCAGAGGTGACCTCAGCACTGTCTAGAACTACCTGAAGGGAAGTTGTAGCCAGGTGGAGGTTGGTCTCTTCTCCCAGGCACTCAGCAGTAGGACAAGGGGGCATGGGCTCAAGCTCTGCCAGGGGAAATTGAAGTTGGAGATCAGAAAAAAATTCTTTGCAGAGAGAGTGCTCAGGCATTGGAATGGGCTGCCCAGAGAGGTGGTGGATTCCCCATCCCTGGAGGTTTTTAAACTGAGATTGGCCGTGGCACTGAGTGCCATGATCTGGTAAATGGAGTGGAGTTGGACCAAGGGTTGGACTTGATGATCTCGGAGGCCTTTTCCAACCCAATCCATTTATTCTGACTGCAAATCCGAAACACCCGCCTGGCTTCCCAAAAAACCCTAGCAATAGCGTGAGGCAGTGTACAAGGGGTCGGACGCACTCCGGTCCGGCCACCGAAGGGCTCGGGAGTTCCCGGGGGTGGCCCCAGGGTCGGGTCCGCGCAGGGCCCGGGGACGATCCCGACACGGGGCCCGCCAAAGCCAAGGGCACCCGCAGCCCGCACACGCACNCACCGCCGCCACTTCCGGCACGGGCGGGGCGGGGCCGGGGCGGGGCCGCGCGTGCGCTGCCGCCGGGAGCGCCGCACGAGGCCGGAGTGGGAGTCACGGCATCCCAGAGCATCCCGAGCTGGAAGGGACCCACCGCCACCATCCGCGCCCAGCTCGCGGCCCTGCCCGCGACGGTGCCAAGAGTCACGCCGTGTGCCTGAGAGCATTGTCCAAACGCTTCTTGAGCTCTGCCAGGCTGGGTGCGGTGACCGCTGCCCTCGGC
>VWZD01007919.1:7010-45399 GCA_013396695.1 Sakesphorus luctuosus | reverse complement strand
GCACTGGGGGCACCGCAAGCGCCGCCTCCGCACCCAGCGGGAGCCCCGAGCTCGGCGACTCGCTCCGCAGGGTCGGGCCGGCCCCCAGGCAAGGCCGTTCGTCCCGCTGCGAGGCCAGAGCGGGGAGCGGGCGCTGCCCCCCCGCGAGAGCTGCGGGCCCGGGTTCCCCCAGCGCGGGTTCCCCCAGCGCGGCCGCCCTGCCCCGGCCCGGCCCGGCCCGGCACTCACCGCTCCGCAGCCGCCACCGCCGCCACTTCCGGCACGGGCGGGGCGGGGCCGGGGCGGGGCCGCGCGTGCGCTGCCGCCGGGAGCNGTGCCCAACCACCCTCTGGGGGAAGAACCTTTCCCTAATATCCAACCTAAACCTCCCCTGACATAACTTCAGGCTGTTCCCTTGGGTCCTGTCACTGGTCACCACAGGGAAGAGATCAGTTCTGAGGAAGCTGCAGGCTCTATGAGGTCTCCCCCCAGTCTGATCCAGGCTGCACAAGCCAAGTGCCCTCAGCTGCTCCTCATACGGCTTCCCCCCAAGGCCCTTCACCCATTTTCAGAGCCCTCCTTTGCACACTAATAGACAGACAAAATATTTTATTTCTAAGATTACATAGAAACTGGTCCAGGAAGGCGCGATGCTGCTCACGGGCCATGTTGCAGCCACGAGGGTGGCTCACGGTGAGCTCCATTTTAATCAATGGAAATCAGGGGAAGGGGGAAACTCACAGCCCACACTACACAAAACTGGGGCGTGTGTTTTTCAGGGAAAAAAAGGTCTGCAACTTGTCATCAAGGCCACGGGGCCGATTCCTTGGCTCCTGGTATGGGCCCGCCATGGCAGTCCCCAGGTAGGGGATGAGCTGGCAGTGCTCCTTGAACTGCACCAGCTTCCTCCTGTACATCTGCCGCACGGGCTCTGAGCTCCGGTGGTTGTGTGCTGCAAGAAGTGAAACAGCATGTTAGTGTCCTCTGTCAACTCTGTAGAATTTCATTACAGAAATGTTCAACGAGACCAAGTCCGCCCCGATGTTGTTAGCTGTGGTAGAGGGAAACCTTCCACGGGCCATGCCCATTGGTGCCAAACAAAAAATCAAGTCTGGTATTTCAGAAAGTTCCTGATTCCAAAGGTAATGATACTCAGAAAGATCAGGCTTTTGTAAGCAAAGACACAACAAACATGCTCATCTGCTGCCAGCTTCCCATTCCTAAGGCTGTGAGGGGCTGGTGAAAGTCCAGGCAGTGACAAATTTGAGTAGTGAGGCACATACCCTAAAGTGGTGCAGCCTGGGCGCCAGGCCACTGTTTCCTTGGCACAGCTGTTCTATGACCTAAATGCTCTGCCCATAAAAGTGAAGAGCTGATCAACAGTTCAGAAGAAGGGCTTCTCTCTGCCCTAAGCCGTATTTTGCATTACTATTGAGTACCAATCCTGAGAGTACACTTTATTATTTTAATGGATATCCTGCAGCAAAGAAGAAGTGACAGCCAAATCGTAACCATTTTTTTCCTGTGGACAGTACTTTATATCTCATTGCAAAAGCTGGACAGCATGAAGGACTCTGCTGTGAGAGGCTTCAGCCCATTAGCTTGAAATTGCAGACAGCTGCAGCATTTAACAGCTTCTGAGACATTTTTCAAGCATACCTGCATGTAGAGCTCTTACAGGAGTCAAGCTTGAACGGCACTCGGTCACTCAATCAGAAGTAAATCTTTCTGCATTTATGGTTGATCACCTGTACCTTCTCAGATACTGAAAGCAATCCAGTGTTGTATTGAGAAGAGCTGAAGGAGCAACTAAACTACTGGGTTTTGTCCACTATTTAAATGTGTGATTAGCGAGTGACATAAGTTGAAGATAAATTCATATCAGTGTACAGGAATGCTGTATCTTAAAGTTGGAAGCAGTTCTACCTGGTGTTAGAAGAAGATTTTTTTCCTGGATTCCTATGGTCAAACTGTTTGGCACTGCATGAGGAGAAGAGATTTGTGCACTTGCCTAACTTTTCTGGTTCATCATCCAGTGCTAATAATGATCTAATACTGCAATCTGTGAGCAAAGCATCTCCTAGAACAGGTATTGCGTTAGCAAAGCTGTGCTAACCACAGAATGAAAACAAACTTTGTGGATGGAACAAACTATAGTGTAAAAGCAGTTTGGTGTCTTAAGAACTGTATGTTTATGCAGGGGCTTACCATGTGCCTACCCTGTTCAGTGGTCTTCCTTCACAAAGCTATGCTAGTAAAAAAATCTGTGATAGTTCAAGAAAATTCTGGAGGGCTCTGAAAACTGTATGAGGAAACAGAGGATGTGAAAAACTTTTAACAAATAATAATGATTGGTAATATCTAAAAGAATAGGTAAAAATGTAAAATAAAAAAGACAAGGTAATGTTCACCCACTGAACAGGTTGTCTTATATAAGATAAAACTGGTGGGTTGAAAGAAATGTCAGTCCTGCTCCAGACATCTCCAGCAGTACTGGAAGCCAGACCAAAGCTACAGCAGAGCTGCAAACAAGGATGTTGAAATTGAGAAAGCTGGCAGTATTTAGGCTGGTTGCAGACTATTAAAGATTGCTATCTGCAACTGGTATATTGGATTAAAAAGCCAAAAAAAATTTCTAAAAAATAGCAACTATGAACACAGGAGACAAAGCTAGAGCAACTTTCCTCAGTGCAGGACTAGTTGCAACCTCTGGTAGCTCCATAAGAAGTTTCACTTTGTCCTTTGGGCTGAGTACAAACACCTAATTTTAATTTTGGACTGTTTATCTTGGTTATGGAAAAGTAAGATCGACTGGACATTTGATTAAATTTTAAAAAAAGTGACAAATAACACATTACTCCAAATCACATTAATATTCAGATCTTCCCAGATAATTTCACAAATAATCAGACTGATAAATAACATTTCATTCCCTGTGCTAAAAACTTAAAAATCTAATTGAATCTGTACTGTGTAACTTAGTCTATCAGTACTGAACTCATACAAAAGAAGAGGTTTTTTTAAAATGGCAGGTGTTCTATGTGCACTTCAGCTGTTTTTCAATACAATTAGGCTTCTCATTTGCATACTTAGCTGATGTGTTGTGGGAGGTGTGTACGATCATAAAGTTGTCTTCAGGGTATCTGCAAAGCAAGGTTTCTTCCTATGTTTTATTTGGCCACCTGATGCCATTGAGAGCATTCAGGCACCTAAACTATGCCTCAGATAGTATTTCAGCAGCCTTTTGATCCAGTAATTTAAGCCAATTTTAAAGACAATGCAGGTTGCCTATGACTAGTTTAAAATGTAGTACCACCTAGAATATAATATTTTACTTCCTCTTTAAAATCTCCAACAATTCCTTTTAGAAATATTTTCAAGGTTATCAGGTTATTGGTGATAAAGTGTCATTAAAGTCTCGTGATTTGTGAGAGATCACTTACCTGTCTACCTATTCTATTAACCTTACTTTCCTCCCTGGTCCTTACACTTTTCCAAGAAACTTGGCAATGTGTACTTAGATCAGTATATAATAGTCTTTCTCCACGATGGACATAGGAAAACTACACCAATTGTCTATCAATGTTGTATGAGATGATTTATGTCATTTATATTATTAATTATTTTTATAGCCTATTGTTTTATACTCTACCTTTTAAATGGAAGGAGACAAAAAGTAGAGCAGTTTCTTTTACACTTACGAACGGAAACTTTGGCTTAAGGCTGCCTACTTCATGCAGAGCTTTTATTAGAGAAGTTGCTACTCCCTAAAGAAAGAAACCAGTTTTAGATGACCATTACAGAAATCTTGAACAAAAATATATTAAAGGCCTTATCCTGTTGTCATGAAGATCTGGCAATACAAGATGATACCCTAAGTTGGTAAATAATAGAAGATAAATAGTATAAAATAGGCAGGGCTGTGACCAAGGGTTGGACTCGATGATCTCAGAGGTCTTTCCCAACCCAATCGATTCTATGATTCTATGACCCTGAGTCACCTTTTATTTATTAATCTGTCAAAATGTAACAAACTATCATTAGAGGATTTCAGACAAGTTTTATCTATTCTGTGTTAAAAATCAAACCAAAATGTAATCTTACAAGATATGAGAAAAAACTAACTCAGAAAATCCATCCATACTGCAGTTTATTATCCCCCTCTGATGGACTTGTATTTTTTCCATTAAAGATGGAAAAAGTATTATTATTTTAAAGCTTTTAAAAAATTCTTCTCAATTGTAAGTATAATATAATCCCGTTGATAAACATAAGACTCACATTGCAGTAAAAATTAAGTAAACTGAGAAGTATATACTATACATCACAAAATCATGTTTTAAAATAGAAAAGTAAAAGCTGGCCTGTTCAAGGTATCCAGCCAAAGGAAGTGCAGTTAGTAGCATTGGCTCCTTTTTTGGAGGGAGTTTATGGGGAAGCTTCAGATTCCAGTACTTCTCTGGTAACCTAACCAAATAAAAGTAAGCACTTTTAAGATGTATAAACCATGAAATGATTGAAGATTAAAATGCAATCGGTATATTCACCTCATAAACTTCTGAAGTTTTTCTTCACTTTCAAAAATATATATTTTATCTTGATATTTTGCTGCGTATTCGATATTGCCAGGCACCAAAGCTTCATATCTGAAGAGATTGAGCAAGAAAGTCTATCAATTCCCAGGAAATGTAAAATATAATTTGTGGAGTGTAAATTCATGAGCTACTTGGGAGCCTTCTTGTAATATAACAAGAACTGGAACACCAAAGAAGTAGCAATTGGATCATCCAGGTTTCCACTACATGACTCACAGTTACAAGGCTCAAAATCTGAGAAAGCCTTTGCCTCAAAACCTACTTATTAAGGAGCTTTTATAGTGCTTCTTTAGAGCTCCTCCATTTAAAATGCCCTTCATAGTTGTTCAGGAGATTAAGAAGGGACAACATGGAATTGGCTATTGTGGTTCTATTCTGGTAAGAAATTCTTGCACACTGAGGAAATCAGTGGGACTTCATAGTGGAGCTTTATGGATCCCTTACAAAAACCATTATAGCTAGTTTTGCATCTGCTAGAGTTTTATGAGATTTCTTTGAACCATTGAAGGCTTATGATGAAGAGAATTCAGACTATATCTATCTCTCTTCATCATGAAAGACCATCACAGATTCTTGAAGAACCTGTAGCCATATATTTTAAAATTTTATTTATTTTTAATTGATTTTATATTGATTTCCAAAGCCACAGGCACAATATAGAGAATTGTAATTGCTTTTCCTGTCCAAACCCTGAACACTATTAAAAAGTATTTTGCAAATGTTTCTTCACTGATGTGTTAATATGGGACACATAGTCTGTAATTCAGATTATGAAACTCCAGTGACATACCTCTGTTTTCCATCTAGGTAAGTGACTGGACAGTAGCCCTGCATTTCAGCCCTGAGAGGGAATGAGGCCTTCACTTCTGCCATACTCAGTTTCTTTGGCAGCATATGTGGGGGTGGGAGAGGGTGAGGTGCCAGTGATGACACATAAACCTCTGGTGCGATCAAGAATTTCTGTAGAAAAGAAAACACTTTTTTAATGAAAGGAGCACTGTAAGACTGTTAGTCAAACTCCAGAGAACTGGTTCACACAATTTAGATACTTATTTCTTCTACAACACAACACTGTGTTGGCACTGCTGCTGCTCTTGAGTAAATAATTTCTTTTCCAACCCACTCTCAGTTGAAGTCATCACTATCCACCTACCATCCATCAATATCCATTGCTATCATTAGCCACTCTACACCCAGTCTCCCCAAAACAGATGGAGAAAGGAGGATATTAGTGGTTTAAAGCTAATGTTTGATCTGTAAAGTTGTAAGAGGATCTCTGGTTTCATTAATCTGTGCTGCCTTTTGTCTGCTTAGATGTTTGATAGCAGAGGTACACAGAACAAAAGCTTGAGCACTAAGAACAGCAGTCTAATTCAGATTGCATATTACCTATTTCTGTGTGGAATCAAAGAATCTAAGCAACAGCATTCCCTCTTCCCATAACCCCCTCCTGACCTCCTTCTGGACACTTACATCGAGTTCTTCCTGTGAAGCCATTTTGTAATAGTGTCCCTCAAACTCTGCAGCAAACTGCAGTGAGGGGGTTACAGAGCAGTCAACCAATTCACCCTTCTCTCCAAGGCTGACGGGACAGTACTGGCCAAACTCCCCCAGCCGTTCCTGCAGCTCTTTGGGAGTGATACATAAATCAGCAATGCTGGCTGCTTTTCCTGTTAACAAAAGCAAGTAATGATAATGTTTTATTTATGAAAGACATATAAACATCAAACAATTGTACTCAGAAATGTTATGGTTTGGAAGGTAATTTGTAATTTGAAAGTGATATGAAATAATGAGAGCTAAAATAGCAATTTTTAATAAATTGATAATAAAATGAAGTTGCAACTCATTTTACCAATTAATTTTAATAACATTTTTGTAGCAGTTAAAATATAATAATTATGAATGATGTGAGTTATTCTATATGCTCAATTTATTAGTCTATTTTCCATGGGATGGTTTTATTTATGATTTATTGTTTTACTTTTTTGTGTTACTAAGGAACATTTCAGCTATTATTTTATTTCATTACATTAATGAAAGAGAGTACAAGGTGTGATGAAAGCTTCCCCTTTATTCGTCCACATCTTGCAAATGCTACAGTCTATCTGCATGAAATATATTCAAAATCTTGAATGTCATCTCAAACCTAAACTATTTTAAAATTGTATTTTTCAAGCTTGATATGAAAAAGTTAAATGTATTTTAGTATTTTGATTGTGGCTCTGATTTTTAAGAAGGGTGCAGCCACAGAGCTGTAAAAGTTAAAACCAAAAAGTGGATATAAGATAGGGAAGTCTGTTTGCCCTTCAGAGGATTTGTAGTTAAATAGTACAGACATGTTTAAAAGGCATATTTAATCCTGACCGGTGCTGACACACAAAAAGTCAAGAGGGAACTGTGTCATTTTAGACTGAAGTGGTTTTCTTCCCAAAGCACCGAAATTAACTCAGATGGCATATTTAAGCTTAATTCTGAACTTCTAATTATCATCTTCCATCTTCTTCTCTCTTCCTCCACTAACACTAAAGTGAAGTTGGAAATCATAGGTCCCCCTGTACAATTTGGGATAGCCTTTGTGATTTATCACCCAGTGTTGTGGAATCTGCCATGGACTCTGACTTCTTCCAGCAGATTTCTGTTACCCTGTTCTTTGGAGGATGGCCCCAGACTACTCTGTAGTTGGTTTTGTCTTCACTTTCTTCAAGAGATCTCTTCAAGATCTCTGTAGATGTGAGATCAAAGAATTTGAGGGTAAGTATGTGCCCAAAAATTAGCTTCATCCAAAGAAAGATGAAATTCACATACTAAAATGCAGCTTCTTAAAGAAAGAAGTATTATTCTGGGAGAGCTTTTCTTTTACCTTCTTTTATTCTTTCCAGGTATATCTGGATTTGTTTAACAACCACTTGGACTTCCTGCATAACTTTGTTCCAGACCTTCCACTTGCTCTGAAGGGCATCAATCACACACCAGTTCTGACGCTCCATCATATAGTACGTCCTAATGGCATCGATGTGCTGCTTATAGCAGGAATTTTTAATGGCTAGAATCTGTGAGCTGTCATGTTCGGGATAGGGAGGGCTGACGACAATGAAAAATAACACTCGTTTAAATCTGAAGATTAGATAATTTCATTGAAATTCAGGCATAAATTCTAGAGTTCACTTTAAGTTTTTACAGAATTCTGCTTGTTTGACACTGCAGAAGATATCTGAGGAATGCAAATGTCCTTTTAAGAATCTGACCAGTTACATGGGAAAAGCAGCGTACTTATGATTAGACAGTCATGTTCAGAAACAAAGGACAAAACCTTTTCTATTTATGACCCAAATACAACTTAATAATTATTCTGTAAAGGATTTGGAATGTATCAGCACATATTAACTGACACACACTACAAATACACCATTTAATGGTACCCTGATATTGCACATTTGATTTGCATTTAAGCCTATGAAATGTAATTAGTTTGGTATTTAAAATGAACTTTAAAGTAAATACTTTCAAAAAGACATCATTAATTTAATTTTTTTGCAATGCAAATTCCCTTTAGTCTCTCAGTAAACAATTTAGCATTGTACTGATTACTTAATAAAAAGAAAGAGACAAAATGAAAGAGACATGCAATAATACTCCAGCTATCTGTAACTTCTTAGAAACACTTCCCCTAATGAGACCCAGGTTCTTACACAATTTAATTATAAGTTGAATGTTCTGTTCTTTTTCATTCTCTGTTTATAAACTACTTACTGCTCTTCCTCAAAAACAACAACCAGCACTTTAAACAGAATAGCTACCTCCTCAGTAAAACAAAGAAAAAGGGAGTGAGCTGAATTGAAAGGTTTAGATGAGTAACTCATGAATTCTATATGTTCCTAAATTATGCATTATTTCCATATTTTAAAAAGAATTCTAATAAAGACTTAAAAGACAGCTTAGTAGATGAAGTATCAATTTCTCTTATGATGATAATAATTGAATTAAATTGAAAAAGAATTTTCAGCAGCAGAGAGAACTGGTAACATTTCTGCCATACAGTTCCATTAAAGCAGTTTAACTCAGCAGTGGATGAACAGCATTGGACATTTGTGATTTCAGTCACAAATCGAGGGATCTGGCCAGAGCATGCCACAAATACCTTGCATCTCTGTTTCTGGTCTATGGAAATCAAATCCTTAGAATGTAGAGGAACTGGTTCCCATGTGTTTCCATGTGTGGAGTTCAGTGACAGCTGAGTCATGCTCCAGTGTAGATATAGCCTCTCTGGGTATGGCACTGAGGCACATAATTAGAGAAATTGCAATATCATGTAGAATAAAGTATTTCTGTCAGGGAGCATCATTACCTATTTGTGCTTTCCTTATCCAACAGTGCTCTTCTGAACACTTCCTTTGTATCCATTTCTAATTCAAAGATTTTCACTGGAATTATCTTCACTGATTCCAAAAGGTTTACTTGTTTTCTTGTTAGAGGATATCCATCAATTACAACTCTGCACACAAACAGAAACAGAAAAACAGTTTTCCTAAAATGCGAGTTTCTAGTCAACCATTAAGACTATGTATATTCCTAGTACATTCTCCGTGGAGAGAAACATCTACACCCACACCATGAGGTTATCACTGCTCTGACTTGATAAACACAGTCTTCATTCCTGATAAAAAAAATCAAGTAGAATAAGAAATAATAAAGAGAAAAGGAAATACACAAAGGGCAAAAGGTAAATGGGTGGCTATGACTTACAAAAAATGGTGGACTAAATTCTGACACATCAGTCATTCAGAAACATCATTTTAACTAGGAGAAATCTCCATATGGATTGGAAGGAGCAGTTTTCAACGTGGCAAGTAAAATGATTTACTACTGTACTTGAAGAATTTTTTACATCACATTGAAGAAGAAATACCTTTCACATATTAGGCAACACTGGAACAAAATATGCTGAAACAATATTCCGGTATTTAACATGAAATAAAAGTTGAAAGAATTCTGATCTGAAGCTCAAATAATTTTCACAGATTGTTCAAGAATTGCCTTTCACTTCTTTTTGGGGAAAGGAGTTGAATGTCACAAAATCATGATCATAAAGCTTTTTAATCTGTCCAGTTTTGAAGATGTTTCAGTGATGGAGAAAGAGTCTAGGGAATCAGGATCATATATGAATCAGGGGGAAAGACTCACTAGTTTCAATTTCTCCTTAAGAACTTCAGTTGTTAACAAACTTGAGTACTGAAACAGTCTGCATGACCAAAGGGAATCAGATGTGTCCAAGTTGCTTTGGAGTTGGTATGAGAGACAAAATGGTGGTTCTCAAAATACAATAGAAAATATTGTCTTATTGGCTTAAAAAAGGTAACTTCGTAGTGCATATTACTTGGATTGACTGGAATATACTTACCTGAAAATTGCAGAAAATTATGCTTAAGTCTCATTTCCCAGAGTAATGTGAAGAATGTAATTTTGTAGACATTATTCTATTAATGCAGAAACCACTAATGTGTTTTACTGAACTTGTTTTACAGTGATAACATGGGATTCCATGCCTATGAAGGGACTGGCATGTGTTGAAGAAACCCCTCAAACCCAAACAAGCCTTACCCAGTGGTATTACACACGTGGTTTAGCAGAGCCACATGTAGAGCCTGGATGGCCAGTTCATCGGGTACAGTCAGGCCTTTGTGAAGGTGCTCCTTTATCTTGAGTGCCAGCTCGCTCTCTGGCTGATTGTCTATCACCACCTGTATGGCATCTCCCATGGACAGGTGCAGTAATCCATACACACTTGCAAGCTTCCTGGCAACTGCAAAATGTTTTGATTTCAACTCACAGCTTTTGTCATAAGCATCACCACAACCTGGCAGCCTATTTAATTATGTCCTTAGTCCCAGGAGCTGAGCTCATTTCTACTGGTCATTTCCACTGCATAATATTGTTAAGTTTGTACCTGACTCTGCTTAGGCCCCTGTAGGGCCCAGACCTTGCATATGAACTGAGCATGCCCAGTGCACTAATGCTGTTCAATTCAGCACAAACCATAGCAGCAATAGTCAATATTATTATAAAATGTCTTAGAAAATATGCTCCCACTGCTGCCTTTATTACAGAACAGCCCAGCAGTTAGATCACTTATTTAGAAAATGGGAAATATGGCTAAAATTTTCTCCTAAATGTAATTTGAACCCATGTATTCTTTTTCCAACATCCTATTCTAATAATTAAAATATGGTATACAATGAATATTCTCCTCCTCCAGTTAAAGGTAGAGACAGGGATTGACAGAAACATTGAAGAACATGAGAAGAGAAAGATGGAAATCTTGGGGGCTTTTAATCTAGAAATTTGGAAACAGACTGGGGAATGGGGAGTCTGGAGTCCTAGTCCTTGATCCTATTAATATTTTTCCATTTTACATTAGATCATATTGACTGAAAGAAATAAGAAACAATTAGAAAACAATCATATATAATACAAGGAGTATGAATAGTGTAAGTCCAATTTTTCTAAGTGCAAGTTCAGGTCACTAACGTCTTAAGAACCTGGGATAAAAATCATGTGGACAATGCATGCATATCTGACTGTCAAATGAGACACTAGAGAATGTAACTAAAAGAATTTATGGCCAGCAAGAAAAGCAGGAAGACCAAAATATTAATGGTTTATGATTTTTCAGTAATAATGACAAGTACAGCTTCAGTCATGAAATAACATTTTGCTTTACAGACAAATGGCTTTTACCTGTAGTCTTTCCAGATTTTGGAGGTCCCACAACTGCAATTTTAACTGGTGCGGCTGGTTTAGGCTTTGGCTGATGAATATATTTGATGGGATTTGTCATAAATGTTTCTTTATTTTCTTTACTTGAAAAGAAATAAATATATTGTCGATGGATTACAGGAAAGACTGCATTTCCATGGCTTTGGTATGGCCTAATTACTTCTCCTTCACTTAGCTGTAGTGTATACAAAATGGGAATCAGTTCATTAGGTTTGACAAAGCCTCTTCTCTCTCTGTCCCAGAAAAGTGGCTTTATAGGTAAGTAGAGAAGTACCAACCATACGAAACAAACCACCAAAGCATTCTGAAATTCCTATATACGGACATAATATTTTGTCCAAGTCTGAGAAACTTCCATATATATGCAATTATTGTGCAAAAAAATGAAATAAACATTGAAGACAGGAAGAATACTCACTATTTCCAGTAGGTGGTACTGTAACACTTTATGTCCATCAAAACAGTGGTCAGAGAGGATTAACACAATACCTTTTTTAATTTACAGAGAATAGAGAAAATAATTTTATTCCTCAGTGAATTAAACCTGCCTACCTGCCTGACAGCAGATGATACACTGAGAATATTGTATTCAGCAGAAGTCATGTACAAATGAAGAAAATGTAAAAGCATATCAATACTTACATTATGGTCAAGTGTAAAACCACAACAAAGTAAGCCAAAAAAGTTGTTGGCAAAATAAGTGCACCACTGATTAAACGTTTTCAAATGCATCAGACAGCCCACTAGAAAGTCTGTAGTGTTGATGGATCATTGTCAGAAATGGTCATTGCAGTAATGCTAAATTAGAGTTCTAAAAGGACTGAGGTGAAATCATTACTGAGAAATGTGTAACATTGGCCTTCCATCAACAAAAAAGAAAGGTGGAGAA
This sequence comes from Sakesphorus luctuosus, assembly GCA_013396695.1. NCBI lineage: Eukaryota > Metazoa > Chordata > Aves > Passeriformes > Thamnophilidae > Sakesphorus > Sakesphorus luctuosus. Next base: position 33,159 of record VWZD01007919.1, on the reverse strand, counting down.
AGTTGGCATGTTTTTAAAAGGCCTCTAGGGTGGATCCTGACAAACATAGTCCATAAATCTGACTCTGTATTGAGCAAATTGAAATGTATTAACAAAATTAGTTACATTCATGCATATCAAATAATGGAGAAAAGCCAACTCAGATTCTTGTGCAGGGAAATCATATCTCACAAATCTATTACTATTCATTGAAGGAGTCAATAAAGTTGATCTGATTATTACAGTAAGAGATGGGACTATTCTACCTTATGGCATGGCCTTGCTAGACTCTTCTTGTATTCTTAGGTTCCTATTCCTGCATGAAGTCATTTCAGGGTGCTTGCTCTCAATTTATGAGATATCATGAGTCTGTTCTACTGTATATCTGCTTCCACTCCCCCCTCAGATCATACTTTTTATTCTCTGCTTATCTAATCAGTCACATAACTACTTCCCTCCTCCCCAGATTTAATCTAAAAGTAATTGGCATATATTCTTATCTTCCTTTCTATCCCAAACTTCCAGTCTGTAATCAATTTCATAATTTCTATTATATCCTAAAATATCCCAAAATGATCCTATTTCCCTTTCATTATAATCAGGTCATACATTTTCACTGTCAGCACACTACTCTGATTTTATCTAATAGCTACCCATGACTTTTTCTTCTAACTGAATTGTACTTTTTCATTGGCAAAACCACTCTATAGAATAAAAGAATGAATTGGAGAAATGGAATGACAAAAATGTAGTGAAATCTGACAGAACAAAGTGCAAGGACTAGTGTGTGGGGGACTAATTAGAATTAAACACAAAAACTGTGGTTCAGTAGTTGGGAATGATAGAAGAGTAGAAATACCTGCTTCTATTAATATGTCCCTAGATTATTAGATGCCAATTTGATACAGCCATGAAAAAGAATGAAAATTCTGATCCTGACATTAAGAAATACAAACATGATCTGGAAAAGGTGAAGACCCAACATGATAACTCTACAAAAGGGAATAAAAGTTGCTTGATTAATTGGCATAGTAAAATGAAGGTGAAAGTATGTTTCTCTCAGGGCCTTTCTGCTTTCTGTATGTTGTTCACTGGGCTTTTTTTTATTAAATCCTCTTTTCTATTTTTGATTTATTCACAATCCAACCTGCTTTTATTTCTTGTATTAAACTAAAAAATTACACCTCCTACCTATAAAACTGTATCAGCCCACTTTTGGGGATGGACACAAGTACTTTCTGACCTCAACTTTCCAGATCTCTAGGAAAATACTATGGAAATATATTTGCTGCACTTCAAAATTGGTAAATTTTGACAAGAAAGAATTATTGATGATGAATTACATACATCTAAAAATGTTGTGGTTTACTTTTTTGGCACTGCTAGGGTTGGTGGCCACTTGGGAGTGTGGCTTCTTAGAAATTCATACTACAAGTCCTTCCAGTTTGTTTTCACCATTTCTGGAAGGCTTTAAGACATTCTGTGTTGTCCTGGGGTTTTTGTACCATTAAGAGATAGGTATTTCTTTCTGATTCACCTTTAATTGTGTCACCAATGACAGTATAACAGATTTTACTAAATGCCTCTCAGCCTGAAATTAGCTACAACACTGAAAAGGCTAACACCTTTTATTATATATGCCTGCTGTATTTTGTGTTTATTCAGTGGTGTAATGTTGGTTCAGTAATGTAATTTTCATTCAATATTTGTCATATTAATTGCTACTGTCTGATAACATCTTTTTCATGTAAAACACGTTTTTAAAAAGTGTTGCCTCTTGAAAATATCCTTCATCTGTTTAAGAACATTACCTTGATTGGATCCCACTGACCAAAAGAACTTGGAAATTTGTATGAGAGAAATAGCATCTTCTCTGCAAGTGGCAAACTTATTGGGTAACATTTCTCAAAAATGCTTTCACGGTTTTCTGTCAGAGGTTTCAACTTGCTATACACTTGGTAGCGTACGACATGAGGCCTCCGACCTCCCTTGATCGCAATTCGTGGGATTAATAATTGTTCAAGTTCCTCCTGGTTATGAAAACATAATGAAATATTAGAATCATAAACACAATCAGATTTTAATAAAGACTGATGGCAAGATTTTCTGTGGACTGTCAAGGATTTCTTGAGCATGTTCTTGGTCATCATAAATCAGCAAGATTTGATTTGAGATGAGAATTGGTCTTCCTGCCCACTGAGGTTTAAACTACCCAGTACCCAGTCTATATTAAGTACCACACAATTACAATATTATATTATTATGTGCTTTTGTAAACTTTCTCTCTGGTCAGTGGATAGAGTCTGAATCATGAATAATTTCTTCCCAAAGTAAGATACTTAGTAAGCAAATGTCACTCATCTACTTACTGCCTTAGATGTAGCATTATCATTGCAGACATCTAACATTAGATGAGGTTACCTCACCATAGGTAACTGATTTCAAGAAAATGATGTTACTAGGAACTGCATTAAATAATAGAGCTGTCCAGTAAGAATTTTGTCTCAAAAATTAGTCTGAAATACTGTTCATATATTTATAACTCTCTAGGGTAGTTGCCTGTCTCAACTGACCTATCAAAAAGGAAATAAGGACATCAAGACTGGGTAGGCCTACTCAAACGTTTCCTTTTTTTCCCCTACAATATTAGTCATATAAATTATATACTCTTTAAAGTCTATGTCTTCTCAGTACAGCCTTTATCTTGCTCACATATTTAGATCATGAGTACAGCAGCACAGTTGTTTAAGCAATATAACTTTTATGTGACAAACTGAAAATTCTTCTTGCATCATATGATGATATAATTTAACAAAATAAGCAGTGTTATTAATACCTGTACACTTTGTAATCTCTCTACTTCTGAATCAAACTTTTCTGCAATTTCATTTTGCATGCGTTCAACAGCCTCTTCTTCATCTTCTGCTTCTTCTTCTTCGTCGTCTTCTTCTTTTTCTAAAAACTCTTCTTCAAGTATAGCTTCAATGTCTTCATTTTCATTCTCATCTTCCTCCTCCTCAGAAGCTTCATTATTTGCTAGAGCCTATAAAGGCAAAATATTTTGTTGTTTCATGTCTGAGAGACAGATGTTTTGAGGGAACATAGGGCATTCTTGTCATTTTTTAAATTAATCATTAATTCAAAACCCTCTTATTTTGGAGTATCCTTTATCATAAGCAAAAATCTAGAAGATCCCAGAATCTCAGTTCAGAAGAAAATATAGGAGTATTGCAGAGTGCATTCAGTGAAGCATTGTACCAGTTCCAAGAGAGCTAAAAACACTGAAAAGCTACCCTGTAGTTTTGTTAAGAGGGGTATTTTTTTCATATACGGTGTTGTAGTTTGACAGGACTTTGTTTTAAACAAGCATGTTTGCTGAAAGTGTATCTGACAGAATTTCGTGCACAGTCAAGTAGTACATTAATGCTTTTATAAATATATAATGTCACTGACTTCAGGCAGAAATCCTGGTACAATTCCATTCTGGATTAACCATGGATTTGACAGGGTACTTAAGGCACATGCCTAATTCCAATTAGTGGGGCTACTCATATTCTTACAAATTAGATACATTAAACACATTCATAAATATTTTGCTGACTTGCAGCACATATTAAGAATCCTTTTAAAACTGTTTTTAGTCTTCATGAATCAATAGTTTCTAAAACAATCCAAACATCCTATCAAATTATTTTTGAAAGTAGTAGTTTCTCACAGTCTGTCATATTTTTACTATTCCACATTGTGCCAAAGTCTGTGACTAAAAGCTCTAGAAATTTCTAAGGTATGAATGCAAACAATTCTATCTAAAATTTTTCGTATTAGCTTGTTTTCTTACCTCCTGCTTTTTTTGTTTCCGTTCTGCTAAAAGTTCTTCCCTTCTTCTAGCAATCTTCTCATCCTGTTAGTGAAAAAAGATGCTAATCAAAGCTCTCTGAGAACTGGTAATGTGGCTTATAATTGATGTTCTTTCCACCTTGAAATTCTGTTTCCAGTTGTTTCTAATGCTGGAAAATACTACCTATATTTTGAAAGTTTGCAGACCAGATATACCTCTCCACTAGGGAAACATGTAAGTTAATTTTAGGAAAACTAATTTGGCAACTTCTGAAATTGAGATTAGAGGGTGAAAAAAGACTGTGTTCTCATCACACTGAAAAGATAGTAATATTTTTATTGGTAAACCACAGTTTTTCTAAACTTATAGATGGTTTCTGTCACTTGGCAAAGGGGTGACTGAACATGGTATTAAATGTATGCTGTTCCCTTTGACAGCTTAGGGATGTTAATGGTATTGTATCGCAAGTCCCAAATTCCATTGTCCTAACTTCTTGTGTGTCAGCCACTCTGGAGTAACTTATATTCAGACCATTTCTGATACAGGGGAAGTACTTTATCTCACTTTTATAGAACAGTAGGAACCTTGAATATATTACATGTGCCAGTTGTAAATGTCTGCATAGACGCTTCAGGTTACTTCAAGTACTTTGTAAGCTGGTCAACAGCAGGCACAGCATCATCAGAATGGGAGACTCTGCAGCCACTACAGCACTGAGAATGTGGCATAGAGCCATTAAATTTCTGTGCAGAGTTTCATGGATGGGAACACAGACAAACACCACATACACCACCTCTAAAGTCAGCCTATGAGAGATGCTGATCAACTCAACAGCACATGCTCAGGGAATCTGGGATGCAACAACACTACAGTGCATGAGCTGTGTATTTGATTTTTTATGGCCATATTCACTCCCTCCATCTAGTTGCCTTTTCAGATGTCTAGCATTCTATCAGACTGCAGCACAGCTACTTTTCTTGGGCTGCAACATGCCTAATCTTCATATATTAATTGCACAGAGGAGGAAGGAGCCCTAAATTATTTTTGGTTCCTATGGTAAGACTGGGAATGCTATGAATGTGTTGGACTGTGTCTCCTGGCTCCCATATCTGTTACTCTGTGTGGTCTTCACAGCTTTGGGTGTCTTAGAATCTGTATTCAGACCTATGCTGTTGAAACTACAGAAAAAAAAATATGTGGGACTGAAAACTTACCCTTATTTTTGCTTTTAGGTCCTTCAGCTTCTTTTTATATTCCATTTTTTTATGCCGTTTCTCTTTCCATTTTTTCAAACGTGGAGGAAAAAGTCGGTCAAGAATGTCACTGTCTTCTACTTCAATAAAAAGTGCAACATCCGGGTAGAGTCCTCGTTCGGCCATATATTTGACTTCCTCTACAGTACGAGGGAAACCATCCAGTATAAAGCCTGTGGACCTAATTCAAAAATGAGACATTTAACATTACACAGTGTGGTTTAAAATGCAGGACAGTGAACATGTAATTATTTGGAAAAAATCCCCAAACCTTCCCATATTAAATGCATATGTTAAAAGTAAAATTAAAAAATACTTTCACCTACTATCTTTTGACAATGTAAAATTGATATTTCATGATGTATTTTAATTAGCATACTCACAAATTAATTTCTTCTGAGGTTTTAATGTGCAAAGCCTAATTATTTTAAAAGAACTTAAAAAAGCCTAAATAAACTGTATCCTCAGACTCACTTGTGTCTAAAACCAGTATTTCTTAGTTACTGCTCCCCAAAAAAAGAAGGTGCCCCAAACATTAATTTGTTAACAACTGCCAAAGAAAGTTCGTGCCTGAAAATTTATGTTTCAGAAGTGCCTGACAATTTCATTTCTAGTATGGGATGAGAAATTTGCCACTCAGCATGACTTAGGTCTCTCTTCCTGGAGATATTAAAAACAAGTCAGATTTGAATCATAGGATCAGTTGGGCTGGAAGAGACCTCCGATATCATCAAGTCCATCCCTTAATCCAAGCCCACTTTGATTGCTAGATCATGGCACTCACTGCCACGTCCAGTCTCACCTTAAAAACCTCCAGGGATGGTGAATCCACCACCTCCTTGGGCAGGCCATTCCAGTGCCTGACCACTCTCTCTGTAAAGAACTTCTTCTTGATATCCAACCTAAACCTCCCCTGGCAGAGCTTAAGCCCGTGCCCCCTTGTCCTACAGTTGGTTGTCTGAGAGAAGAGACAAATCCCCACCTGGAAAGCTCTGCGGCTTTTTTGAGCTCATACAGTTTTAGGTAAGATGAGGGGTTATGTAAGGCTGAATGTTGTGTTGATAACAAAGGAATATTTATTTTTATTACTTTAGATTTTATTAGGATATGTTGTAAAATTGCAAAAACCCCAAAGAAGCTACAAGGAGTGGAGGGAAGAATGGGTAGCCCTGGATGCTGTGGGAAATAAGAGTATAACATATTATAGAATAGGCTAATGTAATGTATTGTAATGTGATGTAATATAATACAATATTATATCACAACATTGTGTGTAATGCTGGGTAATTTTTGTCTTGGTGAGTTCTTTTTTTCCTAAAACTGATGTCCTTGTTTTTACACTGTTTAGAGAATGCTGTCCTCTATCTGTGGTCTGACAGGATAAAAATTACATGAAAATATAAAAGGCTTGTTTACATATCTATGCTGTAAGCCCATGAAAACTATCCAGCTATTTAGGAGATTTAATCCAATTCAAGTGTGCTAAGTACTTTTTCCAGAACTGTGTATAGCATACGGGACATGACATTACTGTCAAAATATCAGTCCAAATAATACAACAAAGTGGAGACTGAAAGGTAGGTCATAACTCATAAGAAGTACAAGAGCATTGAAATAATCTCTGTGATAGTTATTTAGAATTGTGGTCAAAATGGATGATATACTTCCTGAGCTTAATTAAAGACAGAGAAAATCTAATGGCAGTTACCGGAATGGCTCTTTCTTCCACCAGTCAAGAACAATGTTATCAAGGACTTCTGGAGGCAGTTCCTTACTATCCATTAGATTTGCTTTGATTGCCTCTTCCTCATCAGTTAAGGCCTCTTCCTTTATGGAAGAAAAATCAACCAAGAAATGAAAAAGTCTGAGTAAGAGAACAAACAAAGAAACAAACAAACAAAACCCAGAAAGAAATAAATACCTAGTTGACACATTTATTGTTTTTTGACTAAGTAAGGTACTGTCTTCATTTGACTTAAACCAGTAGAAGCTAAATAATTTGCCACATTTTAGGTAATTCCCTAGACCTAGAGCAATTGCTGCTGTATGAGTTTTAATGAAACCTAAAACCAAGCACAACAATTAAGTATTTAATTATACATATGTTCAATTCAGAGGAATAGAAACTGAAATGAATGCTGTCTCTCCTAATTTTAAGTTTTCCACTTAGTTCTACGTGTTCTTGTGCTGGAAGACTATCTGCACTACATCAGAATGTTTCTTCACCTTTTAAAAGCAACTCTTATCTTTTGATGCAATAAAAAATATGTTAAACAAGGATATGCAAAGTTATTGAGTACAGGCACAGGAACAGATACCAGACAGATAGCATTGTTCTACAGAATAGTAGTAATATTAATGACTAGTCAAATGCAGAGCATTCAAATACCAAATCTAGCTATTAAATACTTGTGGAAAACTGTTGAGTTTTTTCCAGAGGATGCACTTCTCACAGATTGGCTTCCTGATTAAGACTGCACTAAAAAAAATTAAAAGAGGGAATAGATTGATGGTTCTGGATTAGTTTACAAAGGTTATGATATCAGAATGCACATTTTTACAAGTATGCTGAATAAAATATAATATTAAAGTCAGAAAATATCACAGTTCCTGACCTGCTGTGCTATTTTTTTCATGGTAATATTCACAGAAGAAAATATTATTTTCTAGATAGTTGTTTATTTTTTCCATGCTAAAGAGAATAGCAAAGTGCGTAAGAGAAATGTATCTGGTCTGTTTTTAAAGAGTTCAATATTTTTTCAATACCTTATAAAGGGCACATTTTAAAAAAGTCATCTCTATTTGTTTAAGAAGACTAGATATACACCACTGAAAGCGTGTGTTTCTTAGATGTCAGTGGCCATCAAATATGTCCCTAAATTGCATCCAAAGTCACTTGGAGAGAATACCCTTCCAGTAATCAGATTTAAGATGTCCTCTGAAATTTTTTTGTGAATTCATTACAAAGTTCTGCTGTCGTTTCCTCGAGTAATAGTCATATTAACATAAATTGCTCAAGAATCTGTTGGCACAACTTTTCAGAAAATACAGGATCCAAAGTGATTCAGGAACACTCAAAATAATGATAGGGAGCTGCAAGGCCAATAGATGCTGACATCTATTCTGATAAGGTAGCCAAAAGAACTTGAGAACATGTTGGAAATCACAAGTGTAATGTAGTGTGTGCCTGACACAGCGTATATATTAAAAGATGTTTTTATGACAGAAGATACCTAAGAAGACAAAGTGGTAGCCAAATCTGTAACACAGAGACATCTTGAAAGCAATGTGTGAAGTGGGAGAAAACAGTAAAACACATATAAAAATGAATCACTGACATTGCCACTGCCAATGAGCTGTTGGAACTGCATTTGTAGCTGATAAAAGAAAAGAAACACAAGAGGTACCTTCCAGGTACAAAAAAGAAAACACCCCACTTAGCCATGATTTGAAGCCCAATGTTGGCTGCCACATCTGTCAGTGTTATAAAGGCTTAGGCTGACACATATTAAAACAGCTAGGATAGTATCTTTTTGCTAAACTCTCCAGATTTCATGGTATGTTTTGTTTGCCTTTAGTGGTTTTGCTTTGAATATTATAGGTGACCTTTACCTTGAGCTTTGATAGATACATTTCTAATGTCTTGTGCGAAAGCGAAAGAGAATGATAAAAATGGAAATAAAAGAAATTTTGGAGAGGTGGTGGTTCAGTGAAAAAACAGGATAGTCAGACAGTCCAGTAGCAGTCATACTCAGAGAAGTGCTTGGTCATCCACCGTCTTGGAAATTATCCTCTAGATTCTGCATGGGCCAGTGAATGTATTTCTAAACTGAACTGAAGTTGCATCAACTGTGCTTAGGTCATGCCATCAGATAAAGCACTTTACAAGAAATGAGAAAAAAATACTAATATAGAAGATTGTTTATGAGCAGATACAAAAATTACGAGGAAAAAAGCACTAACACGAAATGCCAAAAATAAGTGCCAAAAAATAAGGCTGAATGAGAGTCAGCCATAACCATTAGTGTGAAGAACATTTGCCATATTTTTGGCTATGATGACCAAGCTGTAAACTGATTTGCTAAATTTTAATTGATGAAAACCTGATTTTTTATTCTGATGTCCATGATTTTGATCTGTACTCCATCTGTGTTGAAGCACTGGCTTCCAAAATTACCTGCTCTTGTATTATTTTATCAGAACACGACCTCCCAGTTAACAGGGACCTGCTCGACTTTTCAAGACTGTAGAGACTGACCTTGAATGCACTTTTGGCAGCTTCCTCAGCACCTGTGAATGCACTCCATTGACTCGTATATGTCCAGTTAGCACAAATGATCCCAAATTGGAACCTATTCTGTTGTGACTAGTACCACTTTTTACCCATGCTTTCCTATTAGACACAGAGACCTTGAAGGCCACAGACTTGACTGTACTTGCAAAGATCACCATAAAAAAGGTGTTGAGCATCTCAGTCTTTTCAGAATGGAAAGGTCACATGCCCAGGTGGCAGACTCGTATTTTCTAGATCTTCCTTTTATAAATGTTGTTCTGCAGAAATTTTTCTTGCTACCCTTCAGATCCCTCATTAATTTCCACTTCCATGGAGTGCTCATCTTCCCAATACTGTGCCTGAATGTTGTTTCTATATTCCTCCTCCACCTACCACACAGCAGGTATCGGGTGCACACACCAAAAAGAAAGGCTCTTAAAATGTGATGCAGAACCTTCTTTCTTCCTGAAACTTTGAGAGCTGGATAAATCCTTATTGTCTAGGAGGTAGATTTTCAGTTTCTTTTTTTAAAAAAGATTCATATGCTGTGTATCTGTGTTGAAACTTCCCCACATATATCCATGGCTGTCTAAAGAACAATTCATTTGCATTAAAAGCTTGTGGGTTTTTTCTCCCCAATATATCACTGCCTAATAAAAGATATCACTCTCCCCAGATAAACATTTATGTAAATGCTTTTTCTTCAGGGAAATTACACCTTCTAAGAAATGGGGTTTATAACTTGATGGGAAATTCCTATTCTGGTCTGAAAATGGTTATTTTGTGTATGGATGTAAAAAAAGATCATTATTACCTGTTTGGTTTTTTCTGTCTCAGTTTTAGTTATGGTCTGAGAGGAGCCTTCTAGTTTCTTCAACAGAATTGCTATTTTATTGTCATCTTCTTCATGTTCTTCATCAAACTGGGGCCCAACTTTCTTTTTTGTTTTGGGTAATATCAGTTCCTGTAGATATTCTTCAAACTGAATATGGAAAATGCCTAATTTGTCTGCTATCTGTCGTGCACAAGTAGTTTTACCTGCTCCATGAATGCCAAGTAAACATACCCGTAAAGGAGGAGCCTATAGGAAAAAAAATTGAATTTGGTAACATTTTGGAGTGTACAATGCACCCCCAACTGTTTTTCACTTCTAAAGTATCATAATAAAAATTCCCCAAACAGTTCATAATTTTACATTTTAATTTTTCCAGACTTTCTAATGCTGTTCCAACCAGACTACCTGCTCTGTGAAAACACTGAATAAATATACTAGTATGACAGTTGATATCAGCATGTAAAAATGGAATTTCATGGGACAATTCTGGTAAATCTTGCCTTCTTTTAGCCTTCTCCCACTTACAAAAAAAAAAAAAGGAAAAAAAAGATAACAAAAAGCCCCCAATATGTGTGATTTGTTAATCACATTTTAAGATTATTGTAAGCATTTATAATCTTCCTCTCTTTTCTGCTATATTTGCATCATGAATTCAATGTGTTAATTTAAGGTACACTAAAAAGTCACTAGGGAAACCATGTGTTTTATATTTCCTTCCAGGATTTGCCTAATATATTCTTACCTAGAAAAAAAAATCAGCAATAATAATTCTAAATGGGAATGGAAAATAATGATTTTAATCAACTATTATCTGCTTTACATAATTTTTAAGATTCTCACTTGTATTGGTTCATTGTGAGCCACATACTCTTCAGGGTTCTTCAAAAATTTATCTCTGTACTCAGAAGTTGAAAAGTAATAAATCTTTTCTTTATATTTAGCTGCATGTTCCTGGAGTCCAGGGTGGAGGACAAAGTGCTCTTTCAGACTGACTGGACAAAAGTGTTTTGTGTCTCCCATGTGCCTTTTCTTTTGCTTAATTGTTTCTTCATCCTGGAAATACGAAATTTTTCAAAAACTCTGAGAACTCAGTAGTTTACTGAGATTAAGTAGATCAAGTAGATCAGATAAAGTAATGCCAAATACATTAACTGGGAATTGAATGAGGGTCATATTCTTAAAGTACTTTGTAAGCTGAAAATAAGCCTATGAAAATACACACTTTTTAGATTCTGAGTCAGAAAACAAACTGTCCAAGGGAATTATTGATAAAAGAATTACCATTTTAAATTTGAAATTATAATATCATAGTCAGCTGTTGAAGACCAAAACTAGAGTAGAAGTATCTATGATAAAACCTTTCTGTACTGTGTTCTTGAAACCAATTTTCTATTGCTTCTAAATGTAGACCTCTTCAGAAAAGGCAACAAGAGCTGGTGGTATGAAGTCAGATTACTTACCCAATAGAANTGAACATGTTCTTGAAGCATATGCTAATATTTATTCTCTAAGAAGGTTTAAACTGGATCATACAAAATTAGTTGCAAAATATGGCTTCCTGGGGCTATGTTCAAACTGAAAATCAATGAGTTACAATAAAAGCATAAATACATCAAGCTGCCATGCTTACTTCTTCATTCTCCTCCTCCTCCTCTTCTTCTTCTTCGACTTCTTNTCATATTCTTAAAGTACTTTGTAAGCTGAAAATAAGCCTATGAAAATACACACTTTTTAGATTCTGAGTCAGAAAACAAACTGTCCAAGGGAATTATTGATAAAAGAATTACCATTTTAAATTTGAAATTATAATATCATAGTCAGCTGTTGAAGACCAAAACTAGAGTAGAAGTATCTATGATAAAACCTTTCTGTACTGTGTTCTTGAAACCAATTTTCTATTGCTTCTAAATGTAGACCTCTTCAGAAAAGGCAACAAGAGCTGGTGGTATGAAGTCAGATTACTTACCCAATAGAATTAATTTCTATAAAGTCTATTTATTACTGCTTTACTACAGTATATGCATTTCCTGTACTGTTAAATTTGAGGATGGGAATCTTTCAATATAGGATGAAAATTAAAGAGAAGCAAAGCTAGACCTCTAAATTCATTAAAGTGGGCATGTGAAAATTATTAATAGCTGAGGTGAAACAGGGGATTGCATATTAGGACTCTGCATCTTCTGATGTTTACACAATGGCTCACAGATCATTCTTAGTTGACAGAAATCAAAGTTCATATTAGTTTCTTTAATAAAACTCCCTTTTTCCCTCTGGCAAAACTAGGCACATTCATTCCCTCTATTAGCATGGGGGTATTTAAGCTTCTTGCNGCTTCTTGCTGCAGTAAAACTACTATCAGCCAAAACATAGAAATATAATGAACATGTTCTTGAAGCATATGCTAATATTTATTCTCTAAGAAGGTTTAAACTGGATCATACAAAATTAGTTGCAAAATATGGCTTCCTGGGGCTATGTTCAAACTGAAAATCAATGAGTTACAATAAAAGCATAAATACATCAAGCTGCCATGCTTACTTCTTCATTCTCCTCCTCCTCCTCTTCTTCTTCTTCGACTTCTTCTTTGACTTCATCTTCCTCATTTTCCTCTTCAGCAGCCAGATCTTCTGCTTCCTCCTCCAAGTCTTCAGCAGATAATTCCCAACCGTAATATTTAAAAGGTTCTGAAAAGGTTACATTTCTTCCTGTTTCAATGTTTTTCATTTGTGCATGACAGAATATACTCTCTTTGTCCATAAAAGTAAGTGCATATGTGAAAGGAAATAGTGGCAACTTTATATCACATTTCTTCTACTCATAGAACATAACATTCTCCCCAGATGTAGTAACTAGTATATTGTCTCCTGCAGAAATGGAAATTCTACTGGTTGGTTTTGATTGAAGTAAATTGGTATTTTCAATGGGAACTTGTATTACAGAAGTATTATACACAGACATGCAGTGGGGACCATTACTGTTTGCAACAGGGTTTTTTTCTGTTATTTGTTAAGAAAAATCATCACTCAAATTTTATTTGATTATAGAGCCAGCACAATACATTTTATGGTTACTGATAAACACTTGCATTGTAGTAATGATAGGAAAAATGTAGTATTACTATTATTTATCCAGTGCTCAAAATTCTAAGAGATTTGAGCACACAAGTGAATGAGTATAGTCTGAAAAACAAAATCAATTTAAAAAATCAGTGTAAAATTCAGTCTAGAAATAGAGTCTGTGCAGGTAGGTGGGTTAGATTAGTACATACTCTGAAAGTTTCATTAACCCGATGAATATTGTACATTAGTGACCTTTGTTATCTGTCCATTTCTGAAACCAGTATCCTGACATAACCAGACAGAGCGAGTAACTGGGGAAATGTGCTGTCAGAATGTTTAGGGAGCTATCATATGTGTATGCGCATTGCCATATATATGTATTTTTCAAATATGTATATTCCCCACTCTTCCTATGTCTTAAAGGCTGCTATTGTGCTTTTCAGTTGACCCAAAGAACACAGCATGAGCCACTTCATGTTAGTACTATCAAAATGAGTATACCCTACCCCCCAATCCATTTATCACATAAGCTCTCCAAAATCCCTCTTGACAGTTTAAGTGCCAGCCACATAAACAGTATTACTTACTTTCCATAACCAGCACTGTTTGATTAAGCAGCCTTTCTGGAGTTTGCTCAGCAGTCTGTAAATCAACAACTTGAACCAGAGATGAGTTCTTGATTTCTGATTCCACTGTCTGCCAATCACGCATGAAAAGTTCGATCTTCTTTTCAATTGTATGCATTCCTTCTGGATCTAGAAGATCATCCTCTGCAATTCTGGGTAGTGTGATTCCTGAAAATCAAATCATATAATAGGCAATGCTCCTCTAAAATGCTTGACATTTAAAAATTATCATTATGCTTTAGGATTATTTTTATTTTGTTCAAATATAATGGCATATTTTTTAATGCTTCTCCCCCACAATTATGAATTTTATATTAGTAGTTTACAAAGACACGTGGTAAACGCCAGTTTAACTATGTTGATGTTGTATATACTGGTGCTTCTCCAGGAAAATAAACAAGGTCAAATTGCTTAACCATATTTCCATATGGTTATTGAAATCAGCACTCAAATAAATATGACACTTTCTGTGAAAAAATGTTACATAGAATACATTAATTTAAAAATTACGATTTAATGATTAATAGCTTTTGACAGGCTATCTGTCATGCATCATGCCAGTAGAGGAAAAAAATAAAGAGTGGGAAAACTAGGATACACTGCAAAGAAGCAACCTCACATTCTGACCTGGTTCAGGTTCAGTTACTAAAGCTGTTGTAAAGTGTTCNGTCATGCATCATGCAAGTAGAGGAAAAAAATAAAGAGTGGGAAAACTAGCATACACTGCAAAGAAGCAACCTCACATTCTGACCTGGTTCAGGTTCAGTTACTAAAGCTGTTGTAAAGTGTTCAAGTTGTGTGTTAGGTGTCTGTTCTTTTTCAAGTGGAGCATGTTCTCTTTACAGGACTAGAATTATAATACATATTACGAGGTATTTTTTCTCTTTGGCATAAGATTTCAATATACAGATATTAATGAACTAAACCTTCATTTATGGGAACAACTGCACACAGATATATGAAGGTCAACATGACAAAATCGCAGAGGAAAAAGAAGATTTAGAGGAGAAAAGAAAAAGAAGGGACTAAAATAGAAGTCCAATGTAAATATCAAGGATGTGAAGGATGGTATCGAGAACTGAAATCCTAAATTAATCAAGGCAATGCAGTGACCTAAAACACTAAACCACACAGTATAAGAGTTTTTAAACCATTCATCATTNGGAGCTGGACTCAGTGAGCCTTGTGTGTCCCTTCCAATCAAGGCTATTCTATGATGTCTCTAACCATAGCTAACAAATTACACAAGGCACACCCACAAAAAGCAGCCTAGGGAACCGAGCAAGCAGGAGAGCTGCAAGTTGAGCATGGTGCATCAGCTGGGGAATGGCACAGCAGTTTGTGTGGCAGGGTATGCAAGGAGGGCACCGTCCCTCTATCAGCTCAGAAGGAGCTTAGCTACGATATCCACCAATTGGTAGAAAGCGATGTCCTCCACACTTACCAGGATGGATGTGGCAACCCAGACAGAGCCTGGCACTGGTAACATGAGAACAGCTGTGTCAAGTGCAAACAGGAAGATTATGTGCTCAGCCTGGTGGCAGAGCCATGAGAGGAGATAGAAAGGTTAAGGAGTGACAGGGACTCTGAGAAATCAGAGTGTTAGCAGTGACAGGCTCTGGCATGCCCTGCAGCCAGAGACTTGGATGTGGAAGGCCAATCAATAGATGATGTGCATGAAGGTCCATCTACACCAGAGATGTTGGCAGGGTCAAAGGCCTATCCCCTGTATCCTGACCACCTCCGCAAGGAAGACCAGATGGATCATAGTGGTAGGCAAGTCCATTCTAAGTCTCCAGATGCAGCAGTGTGGTGATGTTGCTGCTATTCCCAGTTCCTGCATTCATATAAATTTCAACTCTGATTTTGTTCTTTCTCTTATAATTTTTCCATTTGTGTGCTGCTTAATAAGTCTGATATCAATACCTGCAGCAAACAGACAGAAAAGCAGTTGAGAGCAACGACTTTAATAGTCTGACATAACTGTAAGTTTGCAAGGACCTACAGCATATGTTGTGTTTGTCCCTTGCCGGAAATGAAGATGTAAGAAAAAGCTTGAGCAGCGGATGGAGTGATTTTCTACTTTGCTATAATTTCCCCCTTCTTTTGTTGTTTCTGTCTTGTTGAGTTCGAAAGAGCAGGAACAGATTTGGACACAAATAACAACATGTGCAGTCTATTTCAATGAACTTTTACTGACTTTTTACAAAAAAAAAGGATCATTACTATTATTTTTCCTTATATAACTTCCTACAGATACAAAGGAGAGGTATTACTAAAAATGAAAGTCTTACATAATGTCTGGTATGTTAAAAGCTTTGATTATTTTCTTATAAATACAAACTCACAAAGTATTAAAAACTCAATGTTTTATTGTTACTCCCTGGCATTAAGCAGGCCAACACTTGATATGTCAAATTGCAGCACTGTAATGTTCATTTTGAGTTTGTCCTAACCTGAAAAATCCAAATAATTTTTCTGGCTTACGAGGAGTTAGATTGCCATGTTACAATTTCCTTCATCAAGAAAACTAGTATTTCCTCCCAGAACCAAATGTCTTTCAATTGCCTGTTGTGGATTGTTGAAGAAATGCACAGATGACACATTTAGTTTTCCGTAACAGAGCCAGATCAAACAATACTAAGTACAATGTAGCTGGATTTCAGTGATTAGGTACTGGTAAGATTTGGCAGGAAACAGGACTAAACATAATGGTCAAAGTAGAGATGCTGCCTAATTTTTGTCTAAAATCCTACCAACTAAAGCATCACTTGGAAGTGCCAATAACAGCTGGGATTTGTGAGCACCTGCAGGATAAGGAACACATGTAACATTTTTCTGACTTGGATGGCTAAGCTATAGATGAAGCTATTGTATCAAAGGGCAGTGCCACTTCTGTCTCTAGAAGAAAGCAAGCCAGTGCCCTGCCTCCAGGGACTTAATTGCCAAAGAGCTAGAGTTAAGGATTCCCATTCTTCTGTCACTGGCCATAATTTTTTAAAAAGATGAAGGATTTCAAATACTTGTCTCCTTTTGACATTCCTTCATGGCTCACTAAGGTTGGCCCCTTGCTAGTTTGCTACTTGTACCTATTTCTACAACTCTTTAGTCCATGCATGAATTCTGGCACTTAGGGTCAGTTTTGGGTACTGCAATGTCTACATCTTCTTATGGGTCTGGGTCTCAAGGTGTAGTCTTCAGAAACATACTAAATTTGTAAATACTTAGGTGATTTTAATAATTTTATTCTTCTACTTCAGAGGCTGAAACTTTTATTCTCTCAAATTACCTCTACTATATATATGACAGACTGAGATTTGAAAAGTCAGGCTCTCTATAGCAATTTATATGCTGGCTCGGGGACCTGCGGGCACCCCAGGGCCTGGCTGTCCCCATGCAGCCCCTGGGGCTCTCCCCACCTGCCCAGGATCCCATGACAGCCCTCAGGGCCATCCACCCCTGCCCCAGCAATGCCACTGCTGGGCTAGTCTGCAGCTCCCCACAGCCCTGCCCACCCATGGGCGCTGCAGAGCTGACCAACCTGACATCTCAGCCTGGCCTCAGCTTCCCCCTGTCCCCAGGGAGCTGCCAAGGCACGGGGACAGAGCTGCCCTGCTCCTGCCTGGCATGGTATCCACATGGCAATGCCACACAGAGTTGCCAGCTCTCTCTACCTTTGGGTGCAGTTGGCCCTCCCAGTGTCTGACATGTTGCCCCCAAGGTGAACTGCAAAACATCAGTAACAAATAAGCATTTTGTCAAGTTATTTTTGTGATCTTTAATAAGAATACTTAATGCCTTTTCCCCTTTTTTAAAAGCTTGAACAACACAGCTATCAGACTGATGCCTCAATGGCTAACCTCCCTCCTGTTTGAATGATTATCAGTCTTAAACATAAGTGCAAAAGGGAATGTCATTAAGGAGAAACACTGCAAATTTCAAACAGTCTGACCTTGAATTAGAAAGTATTTTTTTCCTTGAAAATGTTTGTAAATATTTGTGTTTTACTAAACTACACTTTCATTCCATATATGTCATTACATACATTATCCTCTACAATGACATTTTTGTTGCTTGCCATGATTCTAAAGAGGAACATGAAAACACCTTTTTATGTGCTTTAAAAAAAAAGATGTTGTGTAAATAGTACCATTAACTATGTTGCATTCTGCAGTGATGTATTCCAAATGAGACAGAGATGTAGCCAGATAAAACCTGCTTAAATTTGAGCAGCTCTAATGCAGTATGTAATGCTGACTCCATTAGGAACACACATGTTAAGAAAACAAGCAAAGGATACATTAATAACTAGGTTATACTAACTGTTTGTTGCACATGTTATCCCTGGCACAGTCACACTGAGGAAATCACATGTGCTGCCTTGTGAACCACAGTGCTATTCGCAGCAATAACATGGAAGGCAGGGATGAGGGCTGTCTGGATCTAGCTTTCAACAGATCATCTCTTATAGTTCAGCCCTTTGAAAACCTCTCAGTTCCGAGTAGGTCATGAAACTTTGGAAATATACAGGCAGAAAAAGGAATTTATATGAATATTTGGCATCATCTGAATGTTGAGCATGGTAAGAAATCCACTCAATAGAGTGTTTCCCATAAGAAGCTTTATCTCAGAAGCACTTACAATTCACGTTACACCTCTCCTGACAGGCCATACTTAGCAAATGATGGACCAGCATGTGGTCCAGCTTTGTTTTGCTACTGTAGGCACATAATTCCATCAGATTACCTCTCTCTGTGGGAGGGTCTTTTGCCTGAGGAAACACATCCAGCAGCAATGATTGCATACCTGCAGAGCTCTTAAATAGATTACCCAGGCCCAAATGAACTGGAGAAAGTTTCCCCTCAAAAGAGGGGAGAAGTTACAAAAGTAAAAAGGCTTCCATTCTTAAGAAACAGGGATAACCAAAAAACCAAACAACCCAAACCATACTTGGTTTTAGTTCAGGTATTTGAACCTTATTATGATAAAAAAGTTGCCTCCCTGGCATTTAGTTAGTTTCAAACTGGGTCTCTGATACAAAAAAATAACAAAAATACTTTTATGTAAGGCAGCTGTACCTTTGACATTAGATGTAAATTATAATAATTTTGCTTGGAGAGGTTATTTACAGTGAGAAGATAATTTTAAGGAAATTAAAAACACAGTCAAGAAAAATACTTGAAAAGACAGTAATGGTTTAAGGATAAATGATATAGAAATGCAAACAAGTTTCTTTCCAATAAGGTGGTAGTCCATCTAACAGTGCTGTTCTTAATTTCATTTCCTTATCACAGAGGTGATAGGGAACAATCCTTCCCAGCCTTAAATCTTGGGCTTTCACAGGTAATGCCTATATGGCAATCTCTCAGACTCTTTTTCTCTGTGTCTTCTTTGCTTTTACTGAGCATAGTTACCATAGAGACAAACAATCCTCAAAGGCTTTCTGCCCCCACATTCTCTAAGTGAATTGCTGGGGAAGGAGAGGCTTTAATGTCTTTTCCCCCAGTGTTCTGCTGGTATTAGATATGACATTTTCTGCCAACAACAAAAGAGATGAAAAAAATCCTTCTTTCCTGCCCTCTCAAACCCTACCAAAGCTGAGATAGAGATACCAGGAGCCAACACGTCTTCTTCATTAGAGCTTAACTATCAAAATAAACAGAAAGGCAAAATGTAGGATAACAGTGACACTTCTATTCCTTGGAACCGTTATTTATTTCATTATGAATATATTTTCAGTTGTCCTTTTGAAACAGACCATGTAGTTTGTTTATACAGCCTTTTCACTACTTATTTATAAATATATGCTGCCAAATAATTTTCAGCATATCACACTGCAATGTACTTAATTGACAAACTTATATTGTGTGTACCAATTTGTGGTATTTGGAAAGAAAACTTTGGTTTACAGACTAAGTTGATTCTTTCTAATCCATAGAAATGTGTATATTTAACAACTTGCTATTAAAATAAAATGGTTTACATTGGATTTATTTCTGTTTTGGACTTTAAAATATTCTAAAAATCCTAGTAGATAAGAGCTAATATGTATATTTTTAAAACTAAAAGCAGACCATGGCCATTAAAGATGAGCTGCCTTCAGAGGGTTTTCTGGGAGAAAGCTGCTGTAGGATTTCTGATATCTTTTTATATTAGTTTATGGTTTTATTGCATTTACAAGACTGGTGATGAATACAGTCAAGGAGGACAGACAGACAGACATTAAGCAAAGTAAATTACAATGTCCTTTTTCTTATTATGTTTAGAAAGTGACAAGAGCTTTCAGAGAGCCTGATAGCACTAATCATAGGCTTTCGTTCTTTTTTTTCTGCAAAGAATTGCAGAGTTGTACTACAACAATATCCCTTAGCCTTTATCTGTCTGAATGAGGGAGTAAAAGAACTTAAGAACTGAAGGTATTTGGGATTTAATTGAGACAGTTGTTCTTAACCTTTCTGTTCCAAATTTTTATTTTTTTCTGCCTAGAAGGCTGTGATTAAAGGTATTAAAATGTAATTACCACATTTGGCTTATGAAGGAGGGCAGAAAGTGGCTTTGAAGATCATGAAGCTTTCCTCAAAGACTGAACAAACTGTGAAGTTAATATTACTAGAGCTTTCTTTGAAGTTTGCAGTACAAGTAATTTGCTATCTCTCGTCTGCAGTTTAATTAACTGTCCTTGTCCAAACTCATTGAAAAGCCCCCAGTTAGAGATAGGAAAAAACTCACAAATCAGGTTGAAAACCATCCAAGAAAAACAAAGGAAATAAATTTAGAGGCTGTAGGATGAAGAACAGATCAACTGCCTGGCAAATACTATAATTACAATTTATTCCAAAAAGCATAAATGCTATAATTACAATTTATTCCAAAAAGCACTTCTCTTCAAAGACTAAAGAGGAAATGTCCTAATGTGAACAAGTTTAACTATTTTTTCCTCTTGTTGTTTCAAATATCTTACTGATTTTAACATGATGATATGAATAAAAATGCAAGAACATAAAATAAAAGCCTAAGAGATGGGTATTGATTCAATCCTCCATCTGTAATATGGGAAAGGGGGGGTTGGAATCACCATAAAAGAGTTTATAACTAATTGATGTCAACAGCTGTGAAAGACAAGCATGAGAGAGGATGGCTGGAATCATCAGCCCCAACTACTCATTTATTTTTGGCAATAACAAGAGCAACAGAAGTGACATCAGTGAAGATGGGGTTGTACTAACACACCACCCTGAGCTACTGAGGCACAGGCATGCATGCTCCAGTGCAGTTTGCTACAGAAAGGGAGTAATCTCTGGCAGAAACATGGCAGGAAAAGAATATACCAAGTTTTACTTCAGAAAGATTGGAATGAACCCACAGATACACTTGAAGCTGGTAACTCTTTTACAAAGCCTGAAATATATTCTTATGAAGTGATGTAACTGTCTCCTAGTATAAATAAATACATACTCATGCAAAGTTTCTCCAAAAATGTTTAAAAACAGTAACAAATTCCTACAAATAATTTAAGCTCAGATTAATTTTGTCAAGGAACATGAAAAAAAGATGTGATCCTTCCCCTGTACTCTGTGCTGGTGAGGTCACACCTTGAGTATTGTGTTCAGTTCTGGGCCCCTCAGTTCAGGAAAGAGATTGAGGTGCTGGAGCGGGTCCAGAGAAGAGCAACAAGGCTGGTGAAGGGACTGGAGCACAAGTCCTATGGGGACAGGCTGAGGGAGCTGGGGTTGTTTAGCCTGGAGAAGAGGAGGCTCAGAGGTGACCTCAGCACAGTCTAGAACTACCTGAAGGGAAGTTCTAGCCAGGTGGAGGTTGGTCTCTTCTCCCAGACACTCAGCAGTAGGACAAGGGGGCACGGGCTCAAGCTCTGCCAGGGGAAATTTAAGTTGGAGATCAGAAAAAAATTCTTTCCAGAGAGAGTAATCAGGCATTGGAATGGGCTGCCCAGAGAGGTGGTGGATTCCCCATCCCTGGAGGGTTTTAAACTGAGATTGGATGTGGCACTGAGTGACGTGATCTGGTAAATGGACTGGAGTTGGACCAAGGGTTGGACATGATGATCTCAGAGGTCTTTTCTGACCCAATTGATTCTATGATTCTACGCTGTAATTTTCAGTTAGACCTTACAAACAGGAGTTTCCACATAAATTGATTTGTATACCTTCAACGGACATTTCAGTATTGAACTTAGTTCCTTTACTCACTTAAATACATGTGTTACATTTACGTGAAGAATCCTTCTCCATTTACTTTCACTCTCATTAAGACGCATATAAGTGTCTTGTTGATTACTGCAGCCATGTTTTGTTTTAAAACATAAACAATATTATAAACCTGAATATGTTCAGTCCTCAAGCTACCCTAGGTCCCTAGGTCATTTTTGTATCATAAATGTCACACATTAAAAAAACCAGCCCAAAACTGTGAGTATATCATTCATTTATATTGGTGTATAGACATGTCACATGGTAGAAAAGCTGCAGCAATGTGCTGATTGCACTACATGTGAAAAAACCAGATGTCAGGCTACGAGCAGCATGACTGAAGTGTTTTGGTGAGTCAGTGTCTGATTATTGAAATGAAATGTAGGTGTAGGAAAACATGATTTTCTCTGAACAAGGACTTATCACGTGTTATGAGCACAAGTGTGTACATGACACTTCTATTATTAATAAAGGTTGTTTTGATGTACTCAGATAAAAATTAGGTATTCAAAACTAAGATGAACTTTGTGGTTTGAGACACATATGATAGTACCTTTAGAGTTAATACTATAGAATCATTCACTTTGGAGAAGAGCTGTGTGTTTTATTAAAAACTATAAAAAACTATAATGTGGATGTTTTTAAAAGCTTTGATGTAACTTAGAGAACCCTGCAAAGCTAGAGTATTTCTTTCAGAGAGTAGGTGAAATGTTACATCATTAAAAATTAAAAACATGTTATCATATTCAGTCTATCTTATATCACCATTACGTCTTAGGTCTTGTTATATATAGGTAAAATAATAATAGAATTATTTTCATTCCCATTTGCTAAATAGGCACTGTGTAGTATACAGATTCCTGCAGCACATTGACATAACTGTAATGAGTTTTATGCATATGAATAAAGTTATTGAGTTAGGAATATTATTTAATAAATTATAGACAACTTTCTTACTTCATTTTAAAGTCAACAAAAGCCATATATACTACTGAAATGTTATTACACTGTTGATTTCTATGGTTTTAAAGTTTTGTTTTCAATTTCAAGCATGTAGTAAACTGAGTCTGGGATATTGGAAGGTTATGATGAAAGCTGTAAGGGGAGACAACTAAAAGGATTTATTTTGTATTTCCATATATCATGTGTTACTCTGACATTTATTTTGTTTGCATGTGTATGAGGAAACCTATGAAGAAACAAATGAAAAACGTTCAACTAAAAATATAAATAATGTATGTACCTCTATGACTATGGCTTGTTGACAGAAATGAAGAATATGCTACTCCTACTAGGAACTCTACTGACTCAGTTACTTTGGCAAATAGATTTATGATATATGGCTGTGTGGCTAAAATCCATTTTCATCAGTGGACTAACAATTGCTTAGACTAGTTCAGGTACAAAGTAATGACTCAAGTACTGTGAAAATGTAAACTCCACAGCTATATGATTATTTAAATGACAGAAATTGGTGGGAATCAATCAAAGAGCTAACACAATTGTCCAAATAAAAAGAAATAAAATGAAACAAAAGTAGCTAAATTCAAGTAAATGTATGCTTTTAGCCAAAGGCTATAGCAGACTATTATTATTATTATTATTATTATTATTATCTCTCTCACCTCACTTTACTCATACTTGTTCCTCCCATATCTGACATGATCACTACCATCAACTAACATAAAATGTATTTTTATCTAAATTTGGACTGTAGGAAAGATGTCCCTTAACTGACAGTAACATTGGTGTGGGTTTGAAATGATGATAATTCTATGTGAAGGGTTTATATTTTACACCAATACTTTCAGTTAAATGTATTTTTGAAAAAGAGAGAGTAACTGAAGTGAATTTAAAAAAAATGTAGTTCATACAGCTACCTTTAGATAACTCAGTCTTGGTATTCTTCTGCAGC
Source organism: Sakesphorus luctuosus (assembly GCA_013396695.1). NCBI lineage: Eukaryota > Metazoa > Chordata > Aves > Passeriformes > Thamnophilidae > Sakesphorus > Sakesphorus luctuosus. The sequence goes on along the minus strand of VWZD01007919.1, from coordinate 9,174 downwards.
TTGGAATGTCTAGGAAGCAAAGATGAGGCATGGAAATGTAATTTGCCCTTTAGTTCTTTCTGAAAGTATCTGAGATGAGGTCTTGAATGATAGGTACAGCAAATAGGATTTTCTGACAAACTCTGGATCTAAAACTTTCTCACAGAAATGTTCACTCTGTATTTAGTCTGTATGTGAGCTCCAACCAAACTGAAAGACTTTTAGTTTAAGATATTTAAGGTATTACAAAATTTCACCAAGGTATGTGAATATGTAGTTTAGGTACTATATCTGAGTTGTGAGGATGATTAGCTGATCAGCTGACATGCTTCTGAAAAGTTTGTTTTTAAGAAGAAAACTCTTTGAGTAAACTGTATAACCTTAATTTTCTTAGGTTGATTTTTGTATTCAGGAACAAGAGTTTGAAAAGCTCTCTGCACTGATTCCAATGTTGGGAAGTCACTGAACTGTCTTGAACTACTTATGAATAGCCCCATCATGCCTTTCTTGAACAGTAGTTTCTGCCACAAAAAGACCTTTTGATAATGGACTGAGTTGGACAGGTAATGATCAAACATTCCAAAGATCAATTAAACTTGTGGTGTGGTATGAAATAGGCAGATTTCCATTGGGACATGATTTGGCAAGCAAAACTTTTAACAGTATATGAATCTGTTCAGTTATTCATGCTGGGTAACCAACCTTCCTTTCAGGTTGAATAATAAAGTAAAAATCCCCTCCTCGGAATTCCTGGGTACTAAGATGCTGTATAATTTGGGTAAGAAGTTACTCCTTTTTTTGATCCCAGGGTGGAGAACAGGATACACCTACATACAAGTGTTTCTCTCTTTTTTCTCTCAAGCACAGAAATTTCATACCTGTAACCTGATTTAGCAAATGGGGAAACCAATGTACAGGCAGGGAAATTTGATGGAGAGCCACATGGCAAGCTGGTGGCCAGCCAGGCACAGAATGCAAAAATCTGAAACTACAAAAGTCCACTGGTATTTAATGCTGATTGTAAATAGGAGAAAACTGAAAACTGATTATAAATAGGAGGAAATTTCTTTACTGCTATTGCAAAGCATTCTGTTTTCAACTCTGTGTAATTCCCTTAATCCAAATTGTAAGAAATTTAGGGTACTCTTGTTGATTCACTGAATTATTCCTTCTCTATACCCCTGAAGCTTTATAAATGGAACAAAACTACTAGTTTTTCTCATAAGTATGCTTTATATATGGATATCAACACAGAAAAAAAACTTAAGTTGCATTAGTGTGCATTTACTAACCATCTTTTCCTGTATGCTTCAGACAGACAACAGTGTCAGGTAGAAGTCCTTTTTTTGATAAAGCTGACCAGTGATCTACTGACAGAGGATAGTTATCCACTACCCATCCTCCTTTTTCTGGAGCACCAGGAAACCTGTCTTTGTTCTTCTTTGTGAGCTGTTATAAAATGTCAGATTCAGTAATATAAAAAGACTGTGTGTCAGTTGTACAAAAAGATTGCACAAGACAATATGATTTTCTGAAAGTTACGATTTTTCCTTATTGCCATTTCAGGTCAATAAAAAGTTAGACAATTTCTGAATGAAAATTTCTGAATGAAAATCAAAAGCATTTCAAACAAAAAGTGATTAATGTGATAATGATTTTTAAACGTGCTGTAGAGAATTTAGGTTCTGGTTTCAGTAGTTACAAACCATTGCACAAATTTAAAACAATTCAAGATTCTTTGACAAACCTTCATAAACGATTCTTTTCAAATTCTTGTACCTAGTGTTGATCTCTTTAATAGTGACTAAGAATATAAGAATAGGGCAAGTATATAGTGATCCCTCAGATAATTCTCCCAGCCTTTAACAATTTGTAGCCCAGGTAATTTGCAAGACAGAAATCATTTGTGTGTGTGTGTGTGTATATACATATATATGTATATATGTGTATATATATATGTATATGTTTATGTGTATGTGTATGTGTATGTGTATATGTATATGTATATGTGTGTATATATCTAGTATGTATGTATATAGATGTATATGTACACATATACGTATCAGCCTTTAACAAATTGCCACCCAGGTAATTTGCAAGACAGAAATCATTTGTGTGTGTGTGTGTGTGTGTATACATATATATGTATATATGTGTATATGTACATGTACATGTATATGTATAT
>VWZD01007915.1:895674-900674 GCA_013396695.1 Sakesphorus luctuosus | reverse complement strand
TTTGTCCTTTGGATACATTTAGCAGCTTTTGACCAGATAAGGCATATTTGTCCTCAGGATATGAACCAATAATTCAATCCTGAATTGAGATCTATGGCCACCCATTTGTTCCAGCCCACACCAGGAGACTCCACGATAGTCTGAATTGTTTATCGTGCTGGGATAAAAAAAAAAAAAAAAACAACAGAAGGAAAAAAAACTTTATGCACCTCAGGAATAATAGTTTGTTACCAGTGGTGATATTTTAAATAAACTTGAGTAATTACACATTTGAATCCTGCAGTGGGCTCAAAATGTAAAAGCAAAACCTGAGGCCTTGGAAGCGGTTTTGGGTGTCGGGAGCCTCCGCGACCTTTTAATTCACTGGGAATTTTTATTTACGTCGCCTGAATATTTCTCACGGAGCATGGCTGAGTGGGGAGGCTTTTATTACTGTACACATTTAAGGATCTTCTGGCATTTCAGGGCTGCTTCTCCAGCACAGTAACTCACGTGTTAAAGAACAAACCCACCGTAAATTGCAGCGCAGTCAGTAAAAAGATGCCACAGAAAAAGTGTCCCTGGGAAATTAGATTGACCCAAAGAAAAGCAAATAAAAGAAAGGAAAAGGCCCATATTTTCTTTGCGGTGTTGCTGAAAAGGATGGGAGTATCATTTTCATAGTGGAATAATGTTTTCTGGGAAAACACAAAAGCAGATGTTCCTCATTAGGAACACCCATTGTCTACATATCACAACTATGAACAGATAAATCTCTCCTATTTCACCCATACATTCCAAGGGCTGTAAATGATTACAGGATGCCGCTGTAACTGCTAAACCAAAACTACACTCTGTGCTAAAATAATTCCTGCGTGCCACCATCATGTATTTCATTAGGAGGGATGGAAATTCCTGCTGGGATCCATCCCCTGGACTTCTCGTGCCTCCTTGGGCTCCCTGCACCCGAGGGCCGGGGGTCCAACTGTTGCTGGGAGCGTGTCCCTGTCGGAACAGCGAGTGGAGCAGGGCAGGGCTGGTGGAGCTGGATGTGCTCACAGAGCATCACCGAGCGCCTGCTCTGCAGCGGGTTTCCAGATGGTACCATCACAGTCCTACTGCTAGTTGGCATCTCTGTGGGTAGTAAATACCCCCCTCCCCAATAAATCTGGCATTATTCTATAGAGTTTAGGAGACTTATCATTCCAAGTGTGTCCCACTTTCCTGTATGGAAGCCAGACATCTGCTTATCCCATTTCTTTCATACGGAGTTTGGAATAGCTTTAGTTTGGGGGAATAAAAAGTTTTGTCATATTTAACAGCTGTTACAAAATTTCAATCCCGTAGGCTCTTAAAATACCTTTCGAGTGACCTCAGATTTGGGAGATAATTGACATTGCTGGTAGCCACCCCCCTTAACCTTTCCCTGGCTGTAATTTCAGATTATTTTCCCTAAATGACTTGGCTGTTCACGATGGGGTTTTTTAATTATTTTATTATTATTATTTTTTTTTTTTTTTCCCCCTGGCTCGCCGCTGCAGTGCTTTGGTTCCTCCCTACTCCAAGTTTACACCTTGGCGGGGTGGCAGCTCCGAGGCTGGAGGGCCAGGGGCTTTTTTTTCGTCAGCAGCAGCGTTTCCTTTCACTTCCCGTCACAAAGGTGAGAGCCGCTGACCTTTGCTGGCAGTCCCGGCCGCTGAATTATTCATGTGATTGACTTTTTGTCAGTGCACACAGTTGTGCTCTGGGACATTTTATTCATTTACCTCATTTAAAGCGCCTTTCTGCACCTGTTCAAGTATTAATATCATGTAATTTGGGCCTAATGCCGATTTTGCTGAACACTCATTATATTTTTTATTAGCTATATTTCCAAACGATTATGTATGATTATTACCAAGCCTTACAAACAGCAATGGGTTATTCCCTAGACCTTTACATCTTCTTGTCAGGTTGTTTTCAGAAGCAAGGAGGATAAACATTTGACCAGTCCCAATGTTTTTATTCCTACTCCATATCCAACCAGAGAACTTAAAGCTTTTTCCCTTATGGCTTTGCGAAAGCATGATTAAATCCAACTCTGCAGAAGCTGTACAAATGCCAGCATTTATAAGGTCAACGCTTTTGTTAAAAATGCTATGTAAATGAGGATCTGCAAAAAGGGACATTAAATAAAATTAAATTCATTGTCTTCTTTAATGTCATTTACATTTTGGCTAAGCCCTGGCCTGTCAAGGAGGATTTTTTAAATAATTTTAATTACACATCATTTAGGGATCCAAGGTTTTCTATTCAGTAGCATTTGGATAACCTGCAAAATGGTGACTGTTTATTAACTTCTTAAATGACAACTTGTCATTTCATCTGCATAATGCAATGAAAACAGACCACTTTGGTGTCTTTTTTTTTTTTTAATTCTTATTTTCCTTTAAGATGTGCACCAAACTGCTGGAAGAACAGACCTTAAAATAGCTCAGCTGGTCTTTTGCTTTCATCATCCTATTGGTGCTACCAAGTTCAGAGTATATTAAAAAATTACGACTTTCCTGGGTAACCAGAGCTTGAAAAAATTGCCATCAGGAACCCGACATTGATTTTTTCCCCTCCTTAAGAAGGTGGTTTATTGTAGATTAATGGGTGTAGCTGCGAGGGATGTGTTTGCAGACGGGGTAGTCGGATTGGGGTTTGTAGCACACAGATATCAACACCTCTCACCTGTTCAAATGTCCTGTGCCGGGGAAGGTGAGGACACAGCACGTGTTGGGTCCTGAAATATACACAGAAACAGGGAGAAAATGGCAAATCAAAGTAATCTGTGTAATTCGGCAACGCCCCAGAACCAGGACTTTGTACGTGCTTCCTTCTGCCTTTTGCTTTCCTTCCCTCGGGTCATCTGAGTCACGGCGTTTACATCGCTGGCTCTTAAGCCCTGCTCCTGATCGCCAGCCCGCAGCTCAGCACATGGTGGGAATACCTGGAATGCTGCGGAGCGATGCGCTCGGGGACGGCTCCGGGAGCGCTGTTCCCAAGCAAATCCCAAACGTGCTGGGGGAGACTCCTGCCCCGCTTCCCCCCCTGTCTAACACTTGATTATTTGAAGCCCAAAGCATTGCACGGCTGTAGGAGGAGGGAATAATAAAATCCTGTGCTTTTGTGAGAGAGGAAAAGGGGGGGAAGGGATTTAAGCAAAGCTGTCAAAAACTATACTCCAGGAGGAACCCTGATGCAAACCATCCCGGGCTTCTGCTGCAGCCTTATCAGGTGAAAAGCAAAGATACTGCCAGAGCCTGTAATTTTGTTAGGATGCCTTTGATGAATTGGATTAGGTTATGGAAAAATCTTTCAAACTCAGAGTTCTGGTACGTGAGCTTCCAGGAAGTAAATAATTACTCTCAGACAGCAGATAATTAAAAAAAACAACCCGTGAAACACAAAGTGGTAGAAATGGGTTTAATAAGGCTCCGTTGCTAACGCAGGGAGATTTCGGGGGGCCGGGGGTGGGAGCAGCCCCGGTGTTGGGTTACTCGCTGGGCTCAGGGAGCGCTTTGCCGGGGCTGGAGGAGGTGGAAATTCCAGGCTGGGAGGATGGAGATTGTCACCGGGGATGCCAGGGGGTGATTGACACGCGGAGAGAGGGGAAGGGGACGCGAGAACCCAACCTGCGCTTGGCAGCGCCGCCGGAGCTGAGGAAAATGAGAGCCATTCAGGCGGTGCCGCTGCCAGCGGAGCAGCTCCGTGCGCTGTTTATCTTAACAGCAAATCTCGCAAAAACCGCTGTGGTCAAACGTGTATAATGCAACCTTACACTGGCATTATTAATGCCCTGTTAAAATAAAGATGTAACTGAAAAAAAGAGCTGGAGCCGGGGAATTTTACAGGCTGAGGGGCACTCTGGGCTTTACGAGATCAGAGTTTGCTGTTAACTGTTTTGGTTCTTTAATGTTTTAAGTGGAGGAAAACTCACTGGTTCCTTGGTGTATCAGCTCGGTTCAAACAGAATAGAGCTGGCTCGGTTCTAGGCTTTGGGTTGTTATTGAACAAACTCTCCTTATCCCTCCAACACGGAAAAAATCCAGAGTGTCAAGAGCATTTGTTCAGGAGAAAGGGAACGTGTTTGTTCCACAAGGTTTGGAGATCCTGGTGTGGCGAGGCTGTGGGCAAATGAAAAATCAATAATAATTATTCAAATACAAAATAAAAATCTGTGATACTTTCACACCCAAAGTTTCCCAGGCAGAACATTCCACAGAGGGAGCCCATGGTGGCGTGGCGGCGGTGCCAGGAGCGCGGGGAGCAAACTGCAGCATCCGCACACGGCGGCGAGGACAGCGCCGTGTTTTCCCAATAATTCACGAGGAAATGAGTTTAACATGTGTGGAAAGGAAGGGGCTTACATTTGTGTTGTTGTAAGACATGTAGCATAGGCCCAGCTAGCGGAAGGAGTCGGCTCCAGCTTGTCTCTCGTGAAAGACGAAACACGGTTACACATCTGGTGAGAAAGAGCAGTTCATTTGCCCAGACAGCTCGCTCTGCAGCCGCTGAAAGGAGCTATTTTGACAGAAACAAAGCCATGGGGGCTGGGGCAAGCGATTAGCAGGATTCTGCTCGCTAAAAACTCCTTGGCCTTAATGATAAAGAAATAGAAGAGGAAATAAAGAAACCTGGCCTAAGCCTCCAGCGGTGTTTAAGGAGGCTTTTGCAAAGTAGGAATACAAACAAGGGCTTCCGTGTCAAACTCCCGCTGCACTTTGGAAAAGTTTCTGAAAAAAAGAAAAAAGAAAGAATATCAGAACAAAAATCAACGTGACAGCTGAAGGAGTTATTGAAAATCAAGGGTGCTGCCTCACTTGTGGGATAAACTCGTTTTATTGTGACACGTGCGCAATAAGAAGTTAATTTGACAGTATGGAGAGTGTGGTGCTCTCATTTAAAAGGTGATTTCATGACTGAAAATCTGAACCACTCACTTGGTTTGCTCCCCAGGCCCGTGGCTGTGCAGAGACTTGGTTTAGTTATAAAGC
>VWZD01007915.1:868174-890674 GCA_013396695.1 Sakesphorus luctuosus | reverse complement strand
ACAAGACAACTCTCTTGTACTTAAGACAATAGCTGCAATCTGGAATTAATTTTTTTGTGATAGGGCAAATCCAATTTGCTTCTTTAACTGTTGATTAAGGAATCAGTTCTACAAGGCTGTCCCCCATAAGTATTTGCTGTTTATTTGTCTGTGGAAAGCTGCTGGAATCCCCTCCAACTGGGAGTGCTGGGGGAGACGTGGCCATAATGAAGAGCAGTCTGGCAAGGGCCAGTTCCTCTGACTGGGCTTGTTTGTGTTGAAGGAATAGTTTGCTTTTTTAGCAGCAAGCTGAGTCTCCCAAGTCACTGCTGGCGATTCAGGCAGCGCCGTTTAATGGAGAGACCTGACTTGTTTACCCAGGGAACGTTCCAGGATACAGCAGGAAAATGCAGTAAATAACTGTTAATTAAACATGACTTAAATAAGGGAGAGTTGCATTTGTGCTGAAAGCCCAAAGACTCTTCCAATGTCAGGAGTAGACTTAAAATACTTAAGCAAACACGGAAAAATCCCAGCAGCTCCTGTGTGAGAGCAACTCAATCTTCATGGATAAGGGAGTGGCTCCCCTCTGGTTCCCCAAACTGAGGTAGGACTAAGCCAGCTGAAAACTAAAATCAGAGTACAGGACTGGGTAGAAATGCAGATTTAATGTGGTGGAGCATGTCAATAAGATTTCTTAGATGAAGGCATGGTTGCTGCAGTAGCTGTGGCAGACGCCGTGAGGCTCCGTGGAGATTTCGGGTCTCCGTGCCTTGGCTCCTTGGGTGTGAGCCCATCTTGGAGCCACGGCTCCAAAGTGGTTTGTGTGACAGTAGGTGACAGTCTGAGATGAGCATGATGTCATTCTTTATGCATAAGAGTCATATTTACTTACGGCATCCCAGCTTGCAAGACCAGATTTCTACGACAGACAGAAAAAATAAATGCAACTGTGAACACAGTGGTGTTTGCACTGTTCTTATACATTTTTAAAAGCTGAGGATGCAGAAACATGGCCATGTAAACAACTGTGCTTGACCTGAGCCCAGAAAGAGTTAAGGTATTGGAGACATCATGCATATCTCATTACCTCCTGCTTTGGTTCTGTGTGTGAAAGTTTTCTGCTGTCTGGGAAGTGATCTAAGTGTGACTTCCACCACTCCTGTTTGTGGAGGTCTGTAGGATGATTCAGCCAGTTGTGCTCATCTGGGTCTCCCTGATGTCCTTTCTGTGCAGGTCAGCTCCCTGGCATGCCAAACAACAGAGAAAGGAAAATTAATTACCTCATGTACCATCTTTGAACCATTAGAGAGCCTCTTGCAGCTTTTCCAGTGTGACACCTTTCCACGTCTCGGGGCAGCCAAGTGCTCCTGTCTCGCTGTGGGATTTCATCTCCTCCTTGATCGCTTCTAAGTGGTCATTAGAGAATCATAGAAGAGTTTGTGTTGAAAGGGACCTTAAAGACCATCCAGTCCAACCCCCTGCCATGGACAGGGACACCTCCCACCAGCCCAGGTTGCTCCAAGCCCTGTTCAACCTGGCCTTGGACACTTGGACACAGGGATGGGGCAGCCACAGCTCCTCTGGGCAAACTGTGCCAGGGCCTCCTCATTCTCACAGCCAAGAATTCCTTCCCAATATCCCACCTAAACTGACCCTGAATGATTTAAAAACATCCCATCTTACGTTATTGCAACAGGCCTTGCTAAAAAGTCTTTTCTTAACTTCATTGGGTTCAAGTGTCCAGAACTGGCTTTCCTGGGGTAGGAAACGGTTTTGGATGCCGTACTGTCCGTCTCAGCTCTCCCATACCATGTGCTGGGCTCATCTCACTTGGCTGAGGGTATGGGCAGGTCTTCAGCCTGGTGAGACCTAAAGCATTTCCTGGGAGAACGGAGCTGTGCCTGTGCCATGGGATTGGGAGGAGACCCTGGGGGACACACAGTGTTGGGGCAGGGCCATAGGCAGTGCTGGGATGGTCTGCTCTGGCGAGTTGGTCAGGTTGATTGACCCCAAGTGATGAGGGAGAGGGGCTTGTGACCACCCATGGGGTCTGTTCCTACATGTGCATGTGCCCGATAGTCCTGCATCTGGTTGTCATGGAGTCATGGAATGGTTTGGGTTGGAAGGGACCTTACAGACCATCTAATTCCAGCCCCTGGTGTTATGTGTGCCTTCACAGGCACACCCCTAGCTGAGCAATAATGTAGTTTTATTTTATATTAACATAACCCTTGGAGGCATTGCTTGGTGTCTCCTCTGGCTGTTGGATGTTGCTGGTCAAGCTCTCTCAGGCCATGGCCAAAACCCTCTCTGAGATGAGCTGTGTGTTTAGGACAGCATGGGGAGGTCACCAGGAGGTCCTGAAAGACCTCTGAGTGCCACCAGCCCTCCCACACCGACAGGTCCCCCCCGGGAGATGCATGTCCTGGTGGGAAACACTGGATTTCCTCCACACCAAACAGCTTATGTAGCCCCAAAAACCCCTCCCAGTGCTCTAATGAAGTAGAGCTGTGGCTCCCAGTACTGGATTAGGCCCAAAGTCAGTAAAACTAAAATTACAAACATAAAATAACTACTTACTGGCACAGCATGGATGTTTTCACACATTCCCTCCTATTCAGAGAGCTTTTCTGAAGACAGTAATGTAACAGAATATGCTTGAACATATGGTAGAATTAACAATTGATCTGACTTCTGAAGGCAATATAAAATTTTATTCTGTGTGCTAACACGTCTGTGTGGGTCATTCAGTGTGTGTGTGGTTCTGGAAGTGAAGTGCAGGCTCTTGGGATTTTTAAATATAATTTACATCAAGTGGTGTCTGTGCCCAACCAGCACTCACACACTCCCCTTAGTGTGTCATTTAAACTTGACAATGATTTTGGGTTACAAACCAGTTGTGTCTCTGCCACAGCTCTTTGCATGCTGAGCCACCATTGGTTTAACCTTGGGGTTTTTATTGTGTTTTTCTGTGACTTCAGGAGAGCTTCTACTCAGCAAAAATAACTCCACCTTAATTTGCCCTGTTGTGATAAACTGTCCTACTGATTACCTATGATTCCTGCGGTATAATTTTCAGATTACTTGGCTCTCCTGGGTTCTGGTTGTGGAAAGATGCTTCTGGCTTGGCATGACATCATTTGAGCTCCCAAATAATCACAGCCTTAATTAACTGCAGGTATAAATTCGATGTGTTCTACTCCTTAAGATGTGTCCCTCATATTCCTCCCCTGACAGCGAGACACACACACGTACACAAGCGTGTGGACAACCCAGTTGTTTATTTATACATAATTATATACTTTAAAAGGGCAAAGTAGAGGATGCAAAAATAAATGAATAAATGTAAGAGCAAGCCCTGGTGTCTGTAGCTGCTGTAAGAGCAACCTTGGAGTAAAAGCAGCCTTGGAGAAGTGCTGCTTTTCCTAAGGGGCTGAAACTTCTTTCCTGGCAGAAACTATCACTTCCAGAAGAAAATGTTGTTGAAATATATATATATTACTGGAATAAATTCTAGCAGGAAATAGTTAGCAAAGTTGATGTGTTTGTCCAAAATAAAAGTGCTGTTTAATAAATAACAAGAGCAGCTGGACCAGCATTTGCTGCAGAACAAGTGTCACTTTTAACTTATGTTAAATGCTCTAGCAGAGTGTTTCCTGGCTTCGTTTATTTCTGCTTAGTCAGAAGGGTTTAAATATCCTAAACAGTGTATTTTAATCACTTTTGCCATTCAACTTCTTCCAGAAGAAAAAAAAAATACCACGTTTAAAAATAATACACTGGATTGATGTAAATGTAATTGTTGTAGACCTTGAAGAAATACACAAGTTGGCAACTCTCCCCCAAGTCCTTTGTTGTTTCAGAGTTTAGCAGTTAAGAACAACACAAATACATTTTGTTTGTAGTGGGTCACAGGTTCAAAGAGACTTTGAAAAAATAGACTGGGGATAATTGGGTTATCAGATGCAGACACTGCAGGGAATTGAGCATTATCTCTCCTCAGTGTTGGGACTCCTGGGTCACTTCCCTCTCTGCAGCTCCTGCTCTGGCAGCCTGACACAAGCCAGATGACCCAAACTGGGATTTACTGGTTGCCACCACAAAGTTCTCGCTTTCTCCATCCTTCAACAGGTTGATTTTATGAGCCATGGCCATACTAAATAACATCTTGCCTTGCTTTCTCCCCCATTGATTCAACAGTCTGTAATTGCTTGGAGCACAAGCCAGACCCTTGGATTCAAGTGAGTCTTCCCTCGCCTTCCACTGCTGTTACTCATTTCTATTAGACAACATCTAACTAAGCTATTGACTTGCACTTTGACATTGCCACTGCTACTGTGTTTGATTGCACTGTCAATCTACAAAAAAAAAAAAATATTTCAAACCAGCAGTAAAACATGCAATTTTGAACTTCATTCTGCATAAGCTTTTCTGTCCAATGCTTGCTGTCCTGGTGCAGCTCCGAGAGGACACTGTTACACAGAGCCAGGGGAGGATGTGCTAATTCATTGTTTGCAATATTAACTCATTATTTATCAGAGATTTTGTGAGTTTTAAGCAGATAATGTATACTTACCTACAAGTGTTCTCAATTAATGGTGGCAGGACAATACATTGTTCTACATAAGTTGGACATATTTTTAAGGTGGTCACTTCCTCTCTGCTGCATGGCTGCATGGCTGAGTTCTTTGGTGTGAGAATATTCACTGTTTGTGGCTTTTGAAGAAGAGCCTTAACATTAGCATGCCTGTTCTCTAATTAACAGATTATCAATATCTGCCTCTGGGGGTAGGTGTTGCTCCCTGAGTAGTTCAAGCTGTATAAGAAGAGTTGGTGGTCCCAGAGCATCTGTTGGAATTAAATCATAGAATCATGGAATTGTGTTGGAAGGTACCACAAGGACCATGCAGTCCAGCCCCAGGTCCTGCACAGACACCCCAACAATCCCACCCTGTCCCTGTCCCATTGTCCAAACCCTCCTGGAGCTCTGGCAGCCTTGGGGCTGTGCCCACTGCCCTGGGGAGCCTGCTCAGTGCCCACCACCCTCTGGGGAAGGACCTTTCCCTGAGATCCCACCTGTCCCTGCCCTGGCACAGCTCCAGCCATTCCCTGGGTGCTGTCCCTGCCCTGGCACAGCTCCAGCCATTCCCTGGGTGCTGTCCCTGCCCTGGCACAGCTCCAGCCATTCCCTGGGTGCTGTCCCTGCCCTGGCACAGCTCCAGCCATTCCCTGGGTGCTGTCCCTGCCCTGGCACAGCTCCAGCCATTCCCTGGGTGCTGTCCCTGCCCTGGCACAGCTCCAGCTGTTCCCTCAGTCCTGTCCCTGCTCACACAGAACAGAGATTGGAGCTGCTCCTTCTGAGGAAGTTGCAGCCAGCTCTGAGGTCTCCCCTCAGAAATCCCCACTCCCACAAGCAGTGCCACCATGGTGAGGAGGGAAGCTGAAGGAAGGGAACCTTTGCCTTGCCCAAACTCCCCCTCTTTTTCTGGGCAGGTGGCATTTTTGGGATTCATTGCTTTAAAATTTACTACCCACGTAAGCAAATCAGACCAGAAAGCAGTAGAGTTGTCCAACCAACACCAAGCAGGATGCAGGGTTCCCATCTTCCTGCAGCTTGGGCTGTTTGGGTTCAGATCTCCCATGGAAAGAAACTGGAAGTATTGTGAAACTTTTGTGTCAATGTGCATTAAGGTTTAAACTTAGTTGGCCAACATATTGTCCTTTAGTCAACGTGGTTAGTTTTAATTTAGAAATAAAGAGTTAAAAAAGCCCCAGTGGACTGAATTTATCTGTGCACCTAAAGCACAGCCAGGGAGAAAACTCTGTTTCAGAGAAGTTTTACTTCTTAAGTTAAAACACTGTGGAATCCTGGTATTTGAATCTCTTATTGTTTATTTGATGCAACACTTTGAATACTGCATTTTCATGATTGGAATTGTTTTCAAACAGATTAAAATAGCACTTTAAATCAATTAATCTTCAGTATTTCTGCTCAATACTGAGAATTTATTGACATCTACTTCCTTCCTCTCCATCCTGGATGTTTAATGCGAGCTTGCTTGTTATGCCTCCTCTGTAAATTAGCATTATCCGCCCTCTATCTGCTTGTTTCTGAAGAATTATTATACAAAGCCTCATTTTAAGGAGGTCAGACCCCTGCATGATGATTTGTTGTTCATGAATCTACTTTGTGCCAGTTTGTGTGTGCATGTGCAATCAGAAGTGACTTGGAGTGAGTGAGATAATAATCATCTGCTGCTGATATGAAGACTTCCTCTGCCTGACTCCCATGAATCAGGCTGATTCCAAGTGAATGAGATTTTAATCACCTGTCACCGCCACCAGCACTTTCTCTATATTTATGATAATTTTTTTTTGTCTTTTTATTGAAATCAGTGTTGACTGAATCAAGTAATCCTGATTAGCAATCTCACTGTATCCAGTCAAGAGTGAAATGCATCAGAGCATTATTGGTACACTGAACATGCTGAAATTGGAAAAAAAGGCCCAGGCTAAGTGTGCTGGGGTGTTGGCTGGGCTGGAGCTGAGAGTTGGAAGGTGTGAGCTCTTTTTAATTGCTCCCCAAACTGGGAGGGCTGTTGGCTGTAGGTGGTTGGGGTGGAGCTGCAGGCTCTGAAGTTACACTGAGGGTCAGCTCTGCTTTTAGTTACACCGCTTGAATCTGGGCTGCAGGAGGGGGTGAAGTCATCAGGGTGGCATGCATGGAAATCAGGGCAATGTGGGGCAGCCTCCCCAGGGGGAGGGACGTTATTTTTCTAAGTTCTATATATTAAAAATAAATAAATAAGTAAATACTAAAGCAACGGAACAATACATCAAACCCTGGGATTAGAATCATAGTTTTGCTGAGTGAGGCACAATTATTTAGAATCATAGGGTGGTTATGGTTAAATTATCTTTATTTATTTAATGTTATCTTTATATATTTAAGGTCATTTGTCTTGGTATGAGTTCATATTTTTTACATACCATGTTTGTGCTAACATGTGGTGTAGGAAATTTCAGATCTGTAGTTCCATGTGACAAATAAGTGCTGTGGAAGTCCCTTTTATTTTTTAAAGGAGCTTGACCAATGAGTCCTCAAGTGGCACTGTCAGATCTGCAGCAGCTTCTGTGACCGTGGTCCTTGTCCCCACCCCGGTGGGATGAGCAGGAGAGGATCTGCAGCAGCTTCTGTGACTGTGGTCCTTGTCCCCACCCTGGTGGGATGAGCAGGAGAGGACCCTGATGCAGTTCAGGGCCAAAGACAACAGGGCAGAAGTCAAAAAAAGGGCTGTGTGGAGTTTTCTGAAGGAAGAGACGGATGGAAATTTTCTGATTACTGTAATTCTAAGCCTAAATATGCTGCAATTAGAAATCTCAATATTCAATCCAGCTCTCAAATCATATTTTGCTACATTACATAGTTATATGTATCATAAGAAATTACCTTGCTAATGGTATGATAACTGCAGAGTGCTCACTAATGTCTGCCCAGACCTGCTCCCCTCAGTCCTCTCCCTTCTCTATCTATTTATTCCTTACATTTGTTTTTCTCTGCTTCTTATTGTTTCCTCCATTCATTTTGTTCAACTGTGTTCCCTCTTCTCCTCCTTTTTAAATTTTTTAATGCATTTTAAAAAAGCTCTTACAAGTTGCTGATGACTCCCAGAACCTCTGCTCCAGGTATAGCCCCCTCTGACCTTGTTTCCTTCCATGCTTCCTTATTCTCCTGTTCTTCTTCTGCCCAGCATTCCTCTGCTCCAGTATTTTTCCATCTATTCTCTTCTTCCACTCTGGGTTTTGTTATTTTTGTTCCACTCTTAACATATGAGCAGTTTTTTTACTTTCTACCACCGTGGTCATCTGACTTCTTTCCATTCTGTCCTGGTCAGTCACAGATTTCTCTAAGGTATCTTTTCCTTCCTTAGACCTTGGAATTTTGTCTTTTGTGCTGTGCTGACTCTTCTCCTTTTCTTCTTTGCTGTTCATCAAGCTTTGCTTGGGTTTGGCCCCATTTTCTCCTTTTTGTGGGGAGTCTCCTTCACCCAAAGTGCTGCAACTATCAACCTGTCAAGTGAGTTACAGGTCTGTCACACCTCGTTTTTCTCTGCAGACCTACACCTCAGTCTCTCTTCTGAACATCACTTTGAGAAGGTCTGTGCAGAGGTTGAACTAAATGTGAGCAAAAGGCACTATGAACTTCAAAAGTTTTGGCTGAGTCCACTGATGCCACACCTGGGCTCTGTCACCCTTGTCACAGCTCTGGAGCTGTCTTTGAATATATCACTTTCAAGCCACAGACAAATTCCTCTCCCATAACATCATCTTTATTTCTTTTTCTTTCATTAAAGAATTCTTATCTTGGGAGTCAGGCTTTCAGCAACCTCCCTTCTTTATCCTTCTCACCATTTCCCCCTCCTGCCTCTAAAGGCAGCAGGAACCTGCTCTCCCCTCCTGTTCTGCCCACATGAGCCACCACAGGCTCTGTCTTGCCCCTGGTGTGGAATACAAATGGTTTGTCTTGCCTTCACAGCCTTTGCAGTTCACTCATCATATTTATCCTTACAAAGGGTTTGCCTTTCTCTTGTTTTCATGGCAGCTGGTTACAGAGAGGTGCAGATCAAGGGGAACAAGCCAAGGCAGAGGAGTGGCCTCCCCCTTCTTCCTATGGTGTGTGAAAGGATGATTTGGCCTGGAAGATGTGGTTGTGGATGTGTGTTCTGGAACGTGTTTCAGCCTCTGGCACTGGGAAAACAGGAACCAGGAGCATTGGTGCTACCTGGACCTGCAAGAAGGGGAGGCCTTGCAGAGCTGCTTCTGAAAGGGAGGGGAATCCCAGAACGGTTTGGGTTGGAAGGGACCTTAAAGACCATCCAATGCCACCCCTGCCCATAGTGACCCCAGGCTGCCCCAAGCCCTGTCCAGCCTGGCCTTGGACACTTCCAGGGATGGGGCAGCCACAGCTTCTCTGGGTAACCTGTTCCTCCTCCAAAACCAAACCAAACTGGAGCTCTGATGTGTTTTCTGTTTGCTCTCTTCTGTCTGTCCTGCTCCTTCTCCTCTTCCACCTCCATGAACTGCTTGTGTCGCTCATTAACTCTCCACCCTAATTACATTTTTGGACATTTTATGTTCACGATCTGTCTTTACTGAGAGTTTTTTTCCAGAACTCAGACTGTGGAACTCTTGTCCTTGCCAAGCCTTCTGGTTTCCCCACAAACACATCACTGATGATGAACAGTTTTGTCCCCTAGTCCTGAAAATAGACCCCAACACTTAGATCAGCCTTAACCTTTTCACAGAATCACAGAATCTGGGAATGGTTTGGGTTGGAGGGGACCTTAAAACCCATCTCATTCCAGACCCCTGCCATGGGCAGGGACACCTTCCACTAGTGCAGGTCCAGCCTCCTGTCCCCCTGTACACCCCAGTCCCAGTGCCTGCCATTCCCAGTCTGGCAGCTGGAAGCAGCCTGGCAATGGGGTGTTGTGTGCAAGAAGAGTTGGCAGCTGCTCTGGTGGGAGCAGAGAGGTGGAATCCCTGGGGGGTCCCTTCTGAGCAGCTCCTGCCTGCACATGGTCCTGGGGTGCTGAGCAGCCCAGATTTGGGTGTCTGAGGCAGCACATCTCCTTCTGTCACTGTTCCCAGCCAGACCATTTCAAGGTATTTAAAAGCCATGTCGATGTGGACATGGCCTAGTGGTGGCCTTGGCAGCAATAGGTGTATGCTTGGACTTGTTGATTTTAAAGGTCTTTTCCAATCTAAATCTTTCCATAATTCTAGTATTTTTTCTGCATCTTTCTCTACATTTTTGCTTCCTTTTCTCCCTCCTCCTTCTGCTGTAACACCTCCTCACCTCCCCGTGAAGCCACTGCTTCCTTGCTTTCTTTTAGATGTTTATTGCAGGCGCCTTCTCGTTTGTCACTGAGCCAAGCAAACACCTGCTTTGCTGTTTTCATGCAGCTTCAAGAATCAACTTTTTCACCTTTTGCTAATTTTCCTACCACCACACTTCATTATTTCTAAACCAGCTATTGGCTGCATGCTCAGTTTACTAAATAATGCATATGGCATGCACATCCATACTGGCCACTCACTATGCATTGCCTCTCAAGAGCTGCCTGGAAGTGCAATGTTTTCAATCTGTACGATTTTTCTCCTGCAAAAAGTAAAACTTCCTCATTTTTGAGGGTGGGTTTGATCTTCTCAGTAAGAATTTTAGGCTTCCATGGGGACTGATACCACCTACCTCCCACCAAAAATACAAAATTTGGCTGACAAAAACATAAATAGACATTGCAAAATAAATTGCTTGATTTCTACAGCTCACGACAGTGGCAGGAGAGCTCGTGATTTGCTTTATGGAGCTGCTGGTGGTGTGCTGGTGACTGGCCCTGAAGGCTGTAACTGGGGCAGATCCCCAGTGTCAAATCAGTTCTAGTTATTTCTGAATTGTCATTAATCTTTTTCCTTTCCTCATTTACTAATGGGCCTAGTTTCTCTCTTGTCTGCTCCTTTTTAGCATATAAACAATTACATTCAAAGCACACCCTTAAGGTTGCAAAGACAAGCATTTAGCAGAACAGCAAACACAGATGCTGTAATAAAGGTAACCCCTGCAAGCTTTGCTGGGGCTCCCTGGGCATATCCATAAGGACTTTGGGTTCTGTTCCATAATCAGAAACAGGACTTCCTCCCCTGCACAATCCCCACTTCGTTCAGTTCTATTCTGTATTTTTTCCTTCATTGTTCAGTGTGTGGTCCTCTCATGCTTCAGTTACCGAATGGCATTCAAGTCTGGCCTCAAAAAACCCACCCAAATTTCTCTCTGAGCTGTCTCACAGAGCTCATCACTGCCGTGTGGGTCTGAAACAGTGTCCTTGTCACACAAATATCCCTGCTTTAGAAATGGGATATTACAAATGAAGTTGGGAAGTGTATTGGAAATGCTGCACAGAAGTCTGGGCTCCAGTTCCTCAGAGCCTGTACATGTATGTACATAAATGTGCTTTTTCTCTGTCCCAAACCCAGCTGTTATGGACTTCAGTCGTAGAAAAATGCACAAAGCCTGCAGTAAATTCAGGCACTGAAGAATGAGCCATATGGAATTAATCATCACCCATCACAAACTTGGTGTGAGCAGACCTGGGTAGGATGATTAGCTGAGGGAGAGTTAAGGGGCATGCAGAGGGTTGTTTATTTCTGTGCCCATCTTTCAAAGTCCTGACTTGTCCTTTTCATAATTTTTAGCATTATCAACGAGATTTGTTGATAATTTGTTTTAATCATTCCTTCATTCCTTCATTCATTCATTCATCTCAGTGATGTGAGAAATGTTCTGGTGTAGAAAGTCACTTTAGCTACATACTCACAAAATGTACAAGAGTGGTTGTTCAGGGTGTAAAATGCAGCTTTCTGGATATGATTTTCTCATGCCTGTGGGGCATTCACAGCTTTCTAATATTTAGATCCACTGCAGAGACACTCTCAAACTTAGTTGTGGACTCCTACTAAAGATCCTTAAAATTTACCAGGTATTTCTTTGTTCACAGCAGAGGAGTGTTAAGCTGGGGAACCTCATATCCCTGGAGTGGGAGAGCCCAGTGGGACACACTCCTCTGCTCCTGCTCCCAGGGAAACTCTCTCAGCTAATTAATGAGCTTCTCCCTAGCTGAGGACCCGCTGAAAGTGCTCTGGCACCTTGTTGTTTAGTTTGAGTGTTCAGGAAGAATAGAAAGGACAACACAATCCTTTAAGGAAAGATCAACATTGGAAAATAATTGTTTTCACAAAGTTGGAAAGGAAGATGCAAAGCAATTGAGCCTGGATTTGGGATGCGGACAAAAATAGCAGAAGGGAGATGAGACAAAGCAAAGAGGAAAGGCAGCAAAGTTATATTCAGTGAGAGGACCAACAACTGCACAGAAAGAGAATAAAGAGTGATGAATTGGAGAGGTTCCTGTCAAAAAAGTCCTGGGCTGTCCCTCTGCCCATTCCATTCTGTGCCCTGTTCCAAATAGAATGTGACACCAGTGTCACATATTGCCAGCAGATAGAGAGGAAAATAAAAAAGGAGCTACAGAGGGTCTCAAATACATGGAGGTGACGAGGAAACCATGGATTCTAAAATAGACAGAGAAAAAATAAATGCAAGGAAGTTGAAGAAGTTATTAAAAGATAAGATTTATAGGCAAGTTCATTTCAGTTGGTTGGCTCTCCAATCAGCTACCGTTGCTAATTGGATTAGTTGCCAAAATAAGCTAAGAATAGAACCTTCTCTTTCCTTATTGTTAAAGCTTTCCAGGGAAAAAGTCCTTGTGGACAAAAATTAAATCTTTATTTCTAGCAACATAAAATTATCCTCTCTAAACCTGAAGGACCTTAACACTTCGTTGTACCTCCCCTTCTGCAGAGCTCCCAGTCCTCTGCAATTACAGAGGGCCCTGAGAAGGACCATTCTTGTTCTGCTCCAAATCAAGTGGTTTGTGGCAGATGCTGACTATTGTTCCTCTTTAGTTTGTCATCTTCCTTGTCCTTTCTCTGCAAATTTCAGTGCTGCATTTTCCACAGCTGACTTACAGCTTTCTGGCAACGTAAATACTTCTGACATAATGGAACAAGCCTAGAGAAAGCCTTAGGTAATTTCAGAGTGCCCCTTAACGTGGAGAACCCTGAGCATACATCCCCCAGCAAGGACTTGTTTTTCCTAAAGCCAGTGCAAGTGTTTCCAAAGGAGCTTTCTGAGAAGGAAATCAGATTCTCTTTCATTTATTTATCAAAATGCATCTAAATAAAACCTGCAAATAAGCTATGTGTGTAGTACAGGCTGTGTGTGCTCTGTGTGGAATCCTTCTGCCCTGTAAAACCCAACAGATCCACTGAAATTATCAATTGTGATAATTTATATTTATTTTTGATTTTTATTAATATTACTAGTACATTATCTAAACCCATAACAAGTATGTAGCTCACTCTTCCCTGTAGCCATGTGATATGAGCCTTTATATAAGACACCCAGTGCAGCCCTCAGTTTCCAACTTCAATGAGCAGGTTACACGTCTGCTTTGGAGCCAGGCTGGGAGAGCTGGGGGGCTCACCTGGAGAGGAGAAGGATCCAGGGACACCTGAGAGCCCCTTCCAGGGCCTGAAGGGGCTCCAGAAGAGCTGGAGAGGAACTGGGGACAAGGGATAGAGGGACAGGACACAGGGAATGGCTTCCCACTGCCAGAGGGCAGGGAGAGATTGGATATTGGGAAGGAATTGCTGGCTGGGAGGGCGGGCAGGCCCTGGCACAGGTTGGGCAGAGAAGCTGTGGCTGCCCCATCCCTGGGAGTGTCCAAGGCCAGGTTGGACAGGACTTGGGTGGGAGGTGTCCCTGCCCATGGTAGGGGGGGGGATGAGATGATTTTCAAGGTGCTTTCCAACCCAAACCATTCAGGGATTCTATGACCACCTTCAGCAATTCTTCATCAATTATTATCTCCCAAATCTATCTCTAACTCATGGTTAATGAATCTAGTTTCTACACTTTAGGGTTTAGCTTTTGATTTTTATTTCAACAAAGAAAACCCCCTGTAACTTAGAGATGGAGATGCTCTGAAGTCCTTTACAAAACTTCATCACAGGTGAAGGACAGAGGATGAGACTAAAGCATGAGATGAAGTCCTATGTGATTCTCCCTGAAGGACCATGTTGTCTTTGGCTAATGCTACTGGAAGGAACACATGCAGAGTTCACCATACAAGTTAAATTTGCTGCACTTGAATTAGAAAAACATCTTCAGCAAATTATTTTGAATGAGCTGAAGTTGATTCTCCCTTTTTTTATTTTCTGCACTTTAATTAAACTCCCTGGATAGGTTCTTACTCATGAAAGTGAGACTGAAGTATCTCATGGAACAACAGCCTGTTGCTGTCTGTGGAGATGATGGCTTGAAAACTGTGATAATTTGTAGCAATGTGAAATACATTCACAGTCTTGCATAAAGGACAAAATTAGTCCCTTTGTTTTGTCCATTCTTCCATGAACAATGATCTCTGCTTTCATCAGTGAAAGGTGGCAATGCTGAGCTCTGTGCAACAAGAAAATGCCCACGGTTGGTACCTACATTTCATCCATTTTCCATCTGTTTCCATCAAAGAAAACCACATTTTCTAGGCTCAGTGAGAAGAAAACTTACTTCAGAAGCTGAGCAGGAATAAAGCACCTTTCCAAGGAAGCCTCCTTTAAAAATAGGCCAAGATCTAATTCTAATTAATAAAGACATTATATGTGAGTGGTTATTTTGGACATGTTTTAAAGGCTGGTGTGAAAATCCCATCAAAATGCTGCCTATGCAGCCCAGCAATGCCCACCTGGGTGTGGACCCGGCCTGGGTCAGCCCTGGGAGGTGGCAGCAATCCCATCCATCTCCATCCCATCCATCTCCAGGGAAGGAGACCTTTGAGAAGCTGAAGTTGCAAATTACAGTTCCTGCCTGTCATCAAACCATTATCAGCTTCTTCACTGCTGAGTCCTAAGATAAGGAGAGACATTTATCTGTCCCAGAAATCCTGCCTCAGATTAGGTGCCAACATTTCCACCTGTTACTTACTCATCTGTTGAATTTACCCATCTGTTAAACTGGTTCCTGTGAATAGTTTTGAGGGGTTTGATTTGAAATTCTTCATCACTGCAGAATGTGAACATTTATGGGTGGTATAAAATTTCATATCTAACTAATCAAGATGTGGAAATACCATAAAGATTATTTATTTGTTTGTTTTTATTCATTTGAATGAAAGTATCTGAATGAATGTATTTAGAATCCTGAGTTGGAAGCACCCATAAGGATCATCAAATCCAACTCCTGGCCCAGTGCAGGACACTCCAAGTATCCCACCACGTGCCAGACAGCATTGTCCAAACATAAATTTGAAGTTGTTCCAGGATCTCAGAGACACTGCAGTTGCTCTAGAGAGCTCAGGGACTTTACTGTAAAATACTGAAACTTGACGGTTTCTCACAGACAAAATTGCTCTTCATGCCCAACCCAAGAGGTCAAAGCTGAAGGAGAGTTGGTTGTTTGCAGATACAGATTGAAACAACCTGTGTTAATTATCCAAGATGGATCTTATCAGATGAAATATCCAGCTATTTGATATATGCCTGGGTATTAAAGTTGCCTAATGTGGGGATCAAGCATCAAATACTGGCTGGTTGTACCTACGATTGGACCGGGACATGTGAGCACTTACCAGAGGTGTTTGATGAAGGAGACCCCTCTGCAAACACTCAGAGATGACCCCAAAGCCCAGGAAACCCAGCTGAGACACATTTACAGCTCAATATGATCCAGCTGTGTGGAACAGTGCTTATTATGGGGAAAGTTTGGGGAGATACCCAGAACGTCATGCAGTTCTACTAATATTAGCTTTAGCAACTCACAATTATAATGACTAATTGGAGCCATCACTCATTGCTATTGAGTTCCCAGGTGAAAACTATGGACCAGAACCTCCATTAGCATAAATTAGCATTGGAAAGTCAATTAAGTTACACTGATTTTACACTAGTTTTACTGTCTTTCATAAGGCTGAGAGGGAGAAAAAAAAAAAGCCCCATTTGTGACTTCAATTATCCTTTTTTTTTAACCCTCCAAAGGAAATTTTGGTGACATTTCTTAAGGGGTCTCCAAAATCAGCCATGTCTTCCCCTGCAGGGCAGCCCTGGGACTTGGCTGGGCAGAGCAGTCTTTCTCAGCTGCTTCCCTGAGCACAAGTGCACCTTCCAAGGTGATTGGGGTGAGCTGCACTGTCACAGCTGGCCACAGCACGGCATTCAGAGTGGATAAAAGAGCATTTTCCGTGAAATGTCCCATTCCCATCACGAGTGGAGAAACCTTTTTTCCTCTCTTTTGCATGTGTTTCTTCAATGGGGAGAAAAGGAAGATAAGAAAGAAAAGGGTAAAATATGCAACTTGAATACGAGCACTGATACAAGGAAAAAAAAGCATGATAATTTGCATTGTATTTATAAATCAGTGTGTCAATGCCTCAATACATAGTTTTAAAGCAACGATATTTTTCAATAGCATAAATCTTAATAGAAATCTGGCAGAAATGTACAGGAAAAAAATGTGCAGGTTGATAGTATAAATTGCAAGCACATGACTCTGAATTTACCCTGGCTTGAAGTTATCAGAGACATTCAAGAGTGTTCCTGAAAGGAAGAGAGGCATGTGCAAAACACCAGTGGTTTATCAGCCCTTTCACTCAGCAGAACTGAGGAAGATCAGATGAATTGCATGACAATGAAAATAAGAATTAATGGAGACCTAACAAATCCAAGAGATTTGAGAATTTTCAGACTGCAGTGCATAGGTATTGGTTTAAGTTTCCTTCTTAAAAATGTAAAAATAATAATTGCAGAGGTGAAGTACTCAGGGTTTGGGCTTTTTTGTAAGAGATTATTTTACATCTGCAGAGATGGGTCAGTGTCAGGCTGGCCCTGTGCCACCTGAGGGACTGAACAAGAAGAGAAGCCCAAGTCTGCTGAGTTCAAGTGTCTCTGACATTGTGAGAAATTCCCCACAGCATCATTTTTCAGTGGCACCAAGGATCTGCCCTGGTCCCCAGGAAACCCTTGTGCCAATATTCAGGCAGAAAACTTGAGCTAAATTGCATTTTTTTACATCTGAAACATGTTTTTATAGTTCAGGCATTCCCACAAATGTTGCAGTTGTATTGGTGGGGTTTCAGATGGAAGGATGAGAGGTTTCCACCACATCTGGACCAGGGCTGATATTTGGACTCACTTCATTCTTTGAGACATTCCTGGGGAAGATCCTGCCCATCTTTTACTGTCCCTGTCCTTGTGGTTCATTCCAGCATCCCAGGACCAAACACAAACACCACAATGGAGCCTCCACCCTCCTCCTGAGTTTAAGAATTCCTCAAAACTGTTTTGCTTCCATGAGAAAAAATTCTGGACAGTTTTCTTACCTCCATCAGTGTGAAATAAGTAACATGTGACTGTAGTCACATGGATTAAAATATTTTCATAGGTGTGACCTCTTGGCTGTCTCAGCAAAAATTTTCCTTTATGTTAATGCTCCTTCTATGGAGAGTTGGTGCCCTCCAGGTTTCCCCACTCAACAGCCTGAGGAGAAACCTCTCTAGTCAGATCTTCATACCTGTTCCCTCTTATTTCAGCTATCTTGATTATAACTGTTAAGAGTTTTGGAGGTACAATGGGCATGAAGGGGGTCTGTAAATATTGGGGCATCACAATCTCCCCATACCGAGGAATTGGCCTGTTCTGAGAATCATGGCATTTCAGACTGCTTTGGGTAGGGAGGACCTCAAAGACCATCTTGTTCCAACCCCCTGCCATGGACAGAGACACCTTCCACTAGTCCAGATTTCTCCAAGCCCTGTCCAGCCTCACCAGTAAAATAGATTCTGTGCTGAGACAAATTTTCCAATATACTTCACCCAGAATTATTTTACCATGGAGAAAACTTCTGTGGGTAAAGCCATCAAGACTCATAACTTGTTCTTTTGGCTGAGAGAGGATAAACTGAGACCTTTTAACTGGTTTTGGCACACAAGACCCTTCAGACAAAGAGTTAAAGGGAATGTGAGGACAACCCTGGGACTGCTTGGAAGTTTTGATAAGTGATTTATCAAAGGTTTTTTGACAATATCTATTGGCACACCAGGTGAGCAGAGCTGGTCCCCACCATGGGCACCTCGTGGGCAGGCAGGGAGGGCTCTGGCAGGAGGATTGCAGTTCCCTGCCTCCATCTGGAGGCCTTGCAGGCTGGTGGGCAGCGAGGAGGAGCCCCACACCTCCCGGGGTGAGGGCAGGAGCTCCAGGCACCCATGGGCTGGCATGGCTGGTGCAAGATGAGCCGGGAGAAATTTCAGACTGTAGGCATTAAAATAAAAAAAAGGAAAAAAAAAAAAAAAGGAAAAAAGCACCCCAAACAGAGCCCATAGATGGTAATGACAATGTTTTGTTATCTTTATGTTGTTTTCTTTGCATGCTTGTTAAAAAGTGGAGTCAGAGTGTCTGAGACGGAGCCCTAACAAGTTCCTTCTAATCAGCCCCGGAATGCTTCTGTCAGGCACAAGAAAAATGCTCAGCTTGAACAAAGCTGCATTTTTCCCCCAAGAAACACATTTGTTTAAAGATTGGCCTGTCAATTTGTGAATCAACATTTCGGCTTTTTGCTCAGACATCATGCTTTTGCTTTTTTTTTCCCCCAAGAAGGGGAAATAATACAAAGCTGCTATTTGTTGTTTGAAGGAAGTAAACTTCATCAGGTCGACTTAGATGTGTGCTTCAAATGTCACTCAGTACAGCTTTCTTGTAATGAAACGCTGCATACAGATTTCTTCCTTTAGGCTCAAGGGGATTAGACCCAGTAAAAGAAAAATTCAGTCTTCCTTGCTGTGGTGCATCAGAGTGAGAAGTTTAAAATCCACAATTTATTCAAATATTGATATTTCTACTTGTCAGAAGAGAGGTGCCTTGAAATTTCCACTGAGCACTGTTGTCAGAAGAATTGCAAGAAATGTGTCAGATAATTCATAAACGGAGTTCACTACTGTGAAATCAGTTGGGAACAGCAAAAAAAATATTCTTGTTGATGTAGAATAGGGGCAATATAACAGAAAATAGCACTCACTTTTCCATCATGTCAAGCAAATGCTCAATTTGGGCCAGGTATTTTTTTAAACAGCTTGCTGCTTCTGGAGAAGCCCACAATGCATGAAAAATGTGTTGAGTTGTGCTTTGTAGACAAGAGATCTGTTTGTTGGTTTTCCCCTCCCCGCCGGTTCCCATCCCACCCCTTCCAGCGCTGCCGGGGAGGGCCCGGTTCTGCATGTGGTTTGCATTAAAGCCTTAAAAAGCTGTGAACGACTGGGGTAATGATGTAAAGCGCTAGTGTAAATTCCAAACTGTTGATAGCAGCGAGGGGAAGCTGAAGAAATTTTCCTTAGCATTTTTTAACCCCCGCCATGTGTTGAAGTCATCCGGCCCTCCCCTTTGAGATGGGGAGCGGGGCGCGCTCGCCACACTCCCAGTCCCCTCTAATTAACAAAAGAGCCCCCCCCGCTAATAGCGGGCTGCTGTTTGTGCCGTGATTTGGGGAGCTTTGGGCCCCGGCAAGCAGTGACGTCAGGCGGGGATGCTGCGCAGCTGCTTTGTGGCAGGAGCGGGGCTGGTCCGGCGGCGCTGACGGCGCTCTGGGCGCCGAATGAGCAGCAGAGCTGGGCCGGCAGGGAAAGGCTGCGATGGAAACGCAGCTCTCGGTGCCCTCCTGCGAGCACCTTCACGGGCTGCCGCCACGGGGCATCTCGGTGCCTCTCACAGCCCTGCTGGGCTCAGGGGTTGCCCGGAGCATCCTTTCTGTCATGGGCAACTCCTTACAATATTTTCCGGTTTTCATTGAACACACTAAACCACCCCCCACCCTTTTTTTTTTCTTTTCTGTGGTCTTATTACACTTTTAGTATAAAACCTTTGAAAAGTGGATAGCTTAGTTAAGGGTTCTGTGAATATTTCAGAAATATCCTTAAATAATACAAGGCTTTTATTAGTATAAAAATAGATAACTGTAGCATCTTTTCTACAGTGATCTCTTTCCTTCCCACTTTTTTTTTTAATCTTGTAATTCAGTGCATACAAAGTATCCCTCTGGCATTACACTTCTGTAGAGGAAATTGAGCTAAATAGGGCAAAATTTCCTTCTGTCATACCTTACCAAAACTCCCAGAATTGAGGGTGTTAATTCTACATAGAGATTAAATTTATAGAATGTACTTTTGTTTTGGTTTTTTTCTTTTTTTTTTCAGCAGAAGCAATTCCAGCTGAGCAATTCCAACCCCTCTGAGGAACCCCCTTGCTAGATATTTCCCCCCAGCATTTCCAAACCGGTTTATTTCTATTTGTGAAGCGGAAGCCGTTCCGTAATCCCCCTTTCATTAGCTCCCTGTATTCTTTGCTTGCTCCAGAGTGGACACTACAAGAGCCTGACATCTTTGGCTCGTTAGAGCATGGATGCCTGCAGAAGCTGACGTTTTCCACGCCTGCTTGCAGCCTATTTTTCCTTTACATCCATTGCTTACTGTCTGCTCGGTGTCTGGGCGAATCTGTCATCTGTGCCAGAGCACAGCCCGCTGCACCACTGACAGTAAGAAGGTAAACGCTTGCTGCCTGAATCCCCCATTAACTTTGTGAAGCGTATTGATTTCTTGTAAAAATAATGATATTGACAGGCTTTCCAGGAGTAATTGTTTCCAGAGCACAAAGGTCAGCGCCGAGAGTGAAGGGTTTTGGAGCCGGGGTACTCCACAGACATTTGTGCAAAGTGCTGGGGGATGGAGGGAAACAAATAGCAACAGTTTGAGACTTTAGAAATTTAAGTGCATTGACAAAACACCTCGTAGGGGGCCGGTAGCATTATTGTACTCATGAGTCATTAATAGCAAACAGCTCGCCTTGGACAACGTCGGGGTTTGGCACGGGGAGATTTGTAGACAAACAATAGCAATAAAAGTCGCTCCAGCCTCTGCTGCTGTGCCTCGCCGAGGAGGGCTCTGCTCCCTGCCCTCGGAAACCAGGCTGGGAGTTCCTCTGCTGCCCAAGCAGGGCCCAGAAACCCCCTCGGATAATTTGGGGCAAATTCCCTCTGTTTTTCCAACACTCATTTGTGTTTGTTAACTCAGGGAGCAGATTGCGCGTTTGGAGAAAGACAAAGCAAACACACGGAGTTGCCACTGGCCTGAGTTAATTGGGCTGCCAGAGCTAATGAGGCCGGTGGTGATCCAGGATCCTTGGGTGTTAGTGCAGACTGAGCTCTGGGAACCCCCAGCCCTAAATGTCTGCACAGAGGAGGTGTGGTCCGGGCATGGGGAGGTGGTCCTGGGTGCAGAGAGGTGGTTCTGCGCTCAGGAAGGTGGGTTTGGACTCAAGAATATGGCCTTGGACATGAGGAGGTGCTCCTGGGCACAGGAAGGTGATCCTGGGTGCAGAGAGATGGTCCTGGGTTTGGGTAGGTGGGCTTGGGCACAGGGAGGTGGTCCTGGGTGTGGGGAGGTTGTCCTGGGCTTGAGGAGATGGTCATGAGTGCAGGCAGGTGATTCTGGCCAGAATTAGGGAGCTCCCTGGCCTCGATGGTGCGTGGCAGAGCAGTAACTCATCCCCACCGCTGAGCAAACAAGCAGTAGTTGGTCAATAGTGTTGCTGCAAACTAATTGTGTTTGAAAAATGAACGGTGGTGGCAAATTGCTCCTGGTTTGATATGCAGCAGGGCAGTGTTCATCAGCTGAATGTCCATCTGCTTGTCTGTCCATCCAGAATTTTCCTCCTCTTAGAACAGCATGAAAAAAAAATGGGAAAATGTCCTTTTGCCATGCTGCAGCATCCTTGTGCTTAGGCCAGTGTAGGCAGGAACACGTGGCAGGCTCTGAGCCACCTTTGCCACTCTTGGGCTAAAAAATACAGTGCAGGCTATTTCTTGGATAAAATGTGCTCCAAAAATGGGAAGAAAAGCCCAAGCTGACGTTTTTGTTACTATTGTCTATTTCTAAGCAACTGCTTTAAGTGGCAGCTGAAAAAACAGTGATTTAATTTCACTGTATTAAACGTAGGTATTTAAGCATTTTTATTGCTTTTCCCATTCTACTGCATAGTTGCTCATGTTTAAACCTTTGTTGCTATTTTTAGACAGTAAAAAAGTTACTGGATTAGCCAGGCACTCATTAAACCAGGATCGTAGGGAAGAGAGCTGCATTTGTACCGGGGATTGTGCCAAAGGAAAGGATAAGACCAGGATCACCTTTCTTAGTGGGGATGTCTGGCATGAGAAATGCAAACAGGATAGTCTTCCTGGCAGGTTTGGGAAGCAGAAAAATGATTATCAGCATTACATCAGTGTGCGTTTGGAGGAGTTGGGGTAATGTCATTACTGGTGTTTATCCACTGCTCGCAATATTCCTGTTTGCCTGAGCTTGGCCCCGTGTGTGAGGGACGGATCGGTGGCGATGGAGAAATGCTGAGCAGGTGGAAGGGATGAAGGAGAGGGATGGTGGGTGTATACAAGGTGGAGGTGGAGAGGCCTGGCCGGCCGAGCCCAGCAGCCCCCGGGAGCAGGGCTGGAGAAGGGGCATTCCAACAGGTCCGAGCGATGCGCCGGGAGGCAGCTCCTCCGCCTCTGCAAATTTGATCATTGTGACTAATGAACTCCGGCACAGGTTTATCAGCTCCCTGACAAAGCAGCTCTGCCGCTGACTGTCCCCGGGAGCAGCAGTGACACCGCTGGCAGCATCTCCGCGGCCCCAGCGCTGCCAGGCGGGGGCAGATCCGTGTCCCCCCGTCCCGTCCCCCCGGGTGGCTCTGCAGGGACGCGGTGTCCGGGCTTGTAGCAACATCTAATGGGCATTTAGGTGCAAACTAGCTGTGAAGTGTTAAATATTTACATGTGGAATGCCAATAGTAATTGTCCACTTTCTCCCGGCTAGCCTA
>VWZD01007915.1:858174-865674 GCA_013396695.1 Sakesphorus luctuosus | reverse complement strand
TTGCATTGCAGCTCCTTTGCAAACCAGGTGAGCCATGGGCAGGTTCCTTTAGTGCAGGGGCAGAATTTCAAGAGGTGACTGCAGCCTGGTCAGTGGTGATGATGAGGTGGGGGATGCTGAGCAGGGCTGAGGAGGAGCACTCAGAGCTGCCACCACAGCCCAGGACAAGCTCCTGAGAAAGTAGGCCAGTCAGTAAAAAATGCATCATTGGAATTTAACTGTTCTTTGGGAAGAAAAGAAGCAGGCAAGAGAGAGAGTGGAAAATTAGTAAAATCTCCTGGCTGGATACAACTCAGCAGGACTTGCATCTCCCCTTTCTCACTGTCCCAGACCCTCCTCCAGGAATTCTCCTTTCAGCAAACACATAGTTCTGGCTCTGTAGTTTCAGATTGATTTGTGTCATGGATTAGCATTCACTCTGTAATAAGACAGGAACTAAGAAATAAGAACAGGAACCCATTCCAAAAATACAGAAACAATGAAATAGAGGGTTTGGTGTGGGCAGCAACTTGGTCAGACAACTTGAGTGAAAGAATTTGCATAGTGTTTAATGTAATATCTTTAAAGGACAAGGTTTGTGTTAATGCTGGAATGTAAAAGAAGGTATTTTTCAAGGTGTTTCCATAAATACAAATAAAGAATTGTTGTCGACATGATACTGAGCAACTCCTCTTGAAGTAGAGCTTTCCCTGCAGAGCTTTCTTTGAGGCAGTGGCTATACTCTGCTTTTGTCAATGACTCCCAACAGTGGTGTGAGAAATGCAATAATAATTTAATCATTTTCTCTTTTATTTATTTGCCCTATTGTAATGTCTGTGGTCAGGGTACAAGGAGCTGTACACACAAAAAACTCTTAGAAGCTCCACTGATGGATGGACTAACACTGATCTCTTTCACATGCACAAAGTGAGCTTCTCCAAAATAGTTTTGACAGATTAGTGTCACAGATACCACCAATTGCCTAAAAATTAAAAAAACTCCAAAACCTGAAAGACCCAGAAAACCTGCAGTAAAGTGCCACATCTGATGGCAAATGACAACTGTCCAACAGCTCCCAGTGTCTCCTTTTATTAGTACCCAACCTCTCCTTTTATCAAAGATCATGAGTCAGCAAAGTCAGTACTTGTGTTTTCAAGCCCTTTATTTAAATTTCTCAACTTTAAAGTCAAAAAAGACTCTATTCTTACAAAGGATAGGGATAATCTAAGGTGCAGAGGGCTAAATCAGTCAAGCTAAATATCCTCTGGAACTGGAGCTCTACCAACGGGATTAGCATCAAATAACAGTAGTAGATGTTTGATACACTGGGTAATTCAGAGTGGGAGAAGAGCCAATAATGAATTTAAATGCTAGAATGTGATTTTTTTTTCTGGTGGCTGTTCCTGACTCACAGGTACTGGACTGCAGGGCTGGAGGGCAGGGCGCTGGCTCCTCTTCAGAGCACTCCTGCTGGGAGCCAGGCAACATCCCTCCTCCCCTGCTCCCCACCACCAGCAGCGTGGAGCACGGGATCATGGTGCCAGGAGTCAGGGGCACAGACAGAGACACACTACAGGCTGTGCAAGAAGAACACTGTTTTTCTGCCTCTGAGCTCATGTCTTATGGACACGTTGTGCTGCTCCCTGGAACTGAAAGCACAATTTCTTGATATTTAATTTCCCTTCGCTTTTAGTGAATAGTCGTGGCAACCCCTGATGCTGCAAGTCTCTTATGGCTAAATCATGAGTTCAGAGTTAGCTGGAGTATAGATTTAGTCCTGCTGCTCTTGCACAGAGTCCATTGTAAGATAATTTGTCCCACTCAATTAGACTAAGTTGTCATGTGAGAAGTGCTGAGCTACCAGAGCCCGGCGGCACCGAAGGCAAACACACACCCCACCAGTGGGCTGGGAGCCTCCCAGCCTCCATCTACCAGCTGGGATCTCATCTCTGGGAGCTCTGCTTCTCCTGAGGTTTCACAGAGGAGGCTGGATGGTTCCAGGTAGAAACATTTCTAAATTCCAATTTTAAGAGTAGGAAATTACATGGAGACATGGAGAAATATCTTAAGGTGGGCAGTCAAACACCGACCGTTTTGGTTTTTGCAGCATTAAAGTTGTCTGTTTTAACCTGAATTTTATCCCCTTTATGGACACAGGATCTGATAAGTCTTTATCTGCATGATGGCTTCTGACATCCAGGACCTTTTTGTGTAATGATGCCCACTGTGCATATTTATGAAGGTGTAAATTGGGCTTGTGTAGTGAAGGAGACTCCTCTTCACCCTCTTCTGTTCCTTTACTGCTGAAGTTGGGGAATATTTAGTGTCTGAGGGAGCAGGAAAGAAGGAATCAGCCCCCCAGTTGGGTCCTGCTGATTAGTCTCAAATAGAGTTTTTATGTCTATTTCTGTCACGTACTTCCTGTGTCATCTTGAACATGTCCCAGTCAGTTTTCCAGCATTGCAGGTCCTTCCTTGCCTGGCTCACTGTGTAACAGCCACTTGGAGTTCTAATCGCGAGTGTGTTGGGTTCTCACCCGGAGTCTGCTGTCGGCAGGACCATGGGTGGCCCATCCTATGAAACACTGTTTTTTTCTGCAGGGTAACTGTGAGGTGGGACAGAGGGAAACCTTGGAAAACACCAAGTATAACCTAAATAAGATTTTGAGAATATTTGGCTGAAGCAGACCTGGGCCAGGCAGAGCCAGCCCAGAGGTCTCCTGGTGGTGGTCAGTGCTAAACCCCACCTGCGTGGTCAGGACAACACCCAGCCCAGCTGAGCTGGTTTCAGCCTCTTTGTGTTCCACCCTGGCTGAAGCCCAGCAATAGATAATTTCACCTCCTGGAAGGGCAGCGCTGTTAATTCTGAAATGCTTAAATGTGATAGGGAAAATGTCTATGAGGAGGTTGATAAGACATTGACTTAATAAATGGCAAGGTTAGGAAGATGTGCCCTGTGGAAGTCATAGTGCTACATATTTTTCAGGGAACATAAATGTGTGAGGTAATGTTAATCATCATTCCCCATCCTGGACGCGGAGCAGGACAGCTATTCTACATATGAGAAAGTGATAAAATAGAATCATACAATTTAATACTTATAAATCAATATTATGTGAAGGTTGTGCAAGCATTTGTTACCTGGTGGGTAGTTGACAGTGAGCGTTTCTTTAGTGTAAAGTCTTTGCTTTGCAGATATACATTATTGAAAGGAGCAATGAAAAACTTGCATTTATTTTGGGACATTTACAAATTGATGTGCAATTCCATTTCGAGCGAGAACACAGATCAATGATTTTATCCTCTAACTGCTATAATCATAATTTGTCACTTGTTTAGTTGGAGGGAGTTTTTAAATTAAAAAAAACAAAAACAAACCAAGATGCTAATCATTACACCACCACCAAGACTGATTAATTAATTAGGCCTCACTGCGATATTTAGATGTACCAACTTTCAAAGTGTCCAGTGTGAAGCTAAATTACTTGGCTGTTGTTCTGGCGTGGCATTTATGGTAATTTGTCAAGCCTATATGCAGTAATGGATTGACTCATATAACGAAGGCTATAATTGCAGCTGTTAGGTAGGGCCTTCTTTATCTCAGCCTGTCTCAGTCCCCATTCCTGCATGATTTCTTGCTGTGCCAAAGCCATGTGTGTCTTGTTTTGTTTTAATACATTACTGACCCAGGGTCTCGGGTTACTGGGGTTCCTGTCATACATTTAGTTCCACTCTCATAAAGCATTGCACAAAAAATGCTGGAACAAGGTAACAATCATTGCTCAATATACTAAGTATAAATGTCAGAGTGTAAAACTTGACTGCAGGAGAACAGTGGAGGGGGAGATGATAATTGAAAATAGGACACTCTGAGCTGTAACACTGAGGCTGTGAGTTATAAGGGCTCCTATGGCATCATGCAATGTGTCTGCTATGTCTTGTTTATCATTAAAAGCCTGTTATCAACCATCTCTTTATTACATATATGATGTTATATCACCATGTTTTGTTCCAGAGGCTAAAAATGCCCTTGAAGGCTTCACCAGGTTGTGTTCTTTGCCATAAAGGTGCCACAGCATCCTCACCACCATGGTACAGGAGCCCAAAATTCAGCAGAATAAAGCCTTCATGTAGTTGTTTAGTAGTTTGAAACTGTCTTCTTTTTCTGTGATCTTCTCTTTACCCTGACAGGCCACTTACTCACTTTGAAAAGTGACTCAGTGTGACAACAGATGTTTTGTAAACTTACCTTCTAATAACTTACAAAACTGAAGAAGTTAACAGGTTGTTCACTTAATAGGGATCATTTATACAGGATTTTTTTAATAACTTGCTGGAAGGGGGAAAAAACCACTCTTGGCTAATACGAAGCATATTTTGCATTTATTATGGGAAAAAATTTTCAGGTAGGAGGTGAGGAGACAATTTGGGAATTTTCGTTAGCTGAAAAACTGCATATTAAACATGAATTGTGATTTTC
The DNA here is from genome assembly GCA_013396695.1 of Sakesphorus luctuosus. NCBI lineage: Eukaryota > Metazoa > Chordata > Aves > Passeriformes > Thamnophilidae > Sakesphorus > Sakesphorus luctuosus. The sequence continues at coordinate 861,216 of VWZD01007915.1, read as the reverse complement.
CATCTGGCCCTACTGGTTAGGAAGCTGCAGTTGGGCATGATCTTCACTGTCAATCAACAGTCCCCAACTGCGAGATGCAAACCTCATGACGAAGCCCACCCCAACTCATTAAACCAAAGCAAACTGTATGAAGTGCGCCGCTGTGTGATTTTAATATTTGGTGCATGTGACAGGATCATTTTAGTGATTTGCAGGATTTATCTCCTCTTAAAAGTACTGCCTAAGGCTACTCTAATTGGTAGGAAAGCAAATTCCCCCTTCTCCTCCTGTCACTCTTTGTTTTATTTACTGAGAACTGCCGAAACCTATTTACACAATAATGAGGATAAATCACCGTGATGCTTTCAACACAAAGAGAAATGTTGCGTGAGTTGAAAGCTGTACAATTAAAACTAAATTCAAAATATTTCTGAAGTAGTGTCTGCAGTTAGTGGTAGTGAAATAAAATTAAGACAAACGATAGGAACATACGTTGCCGATAGAGAGCTGAGATCAAAATTCTCGAGGCATCTTTTACGACGGACAATTTCATTCAAGATTGCAATTAAGTAAATGCATGTAAGATGCTGACAATAGCCCAGATGTTCCTCCTCGACACAGACGTGGCTCTTTCCCTTCCTCATGGATGTGGAGCTCAGCTACTTCCACCGCTGTTTGTCTTCTCTGCAAGGTGCCCACCAGCAACTTGTCCAGCACGTCAGGGTGGTGGTGCTGCAGGTGAGGGGGACACCCCTCTGTGTGGGTGTGAGGCTGCACCTCACTCTTGCATCTTGGAGAAGTTCATCAAGGAGGAGACAGCAGCTTCCAGCTGAGAACAACCCAGGCCAAGCTCAAGGTGAACGCTGGGAATGCAACATGTGAAGTTCCTGTGAGTCTGAGCACGATGGCTCAGTGCCGACTTAGAGCTTCCAGATGAAGATTCCCCTTGACTGGCTCTTTCATGGAGGAGAACAGGCTGCTGGGGTTGTCCCAATGGAGTGAATTGTGACCTCTGCTCCTGGGCCCTGATTCTGTGCTGCTCACTCAAGGACTCCACTGAAACAACCGAGTCTCCAACTGGGCTGCTCAGCACCTGGTGCGTTTTATTGCAGTCCTGAAGTGCTTACAAATATCGTGTCAGAGATTGGATCTAGATGATCTTCAAGGTCTCCTTCCAAACCAAACCATCCTATGATGCTATATGTCACTATCATGAGGCATTTTATATGTGTTTTGATAAACATAAATTAAAAATTAATTTAAGATGTGAACTGTAGAGACATCTTTGATCTTGATGTTTAATCCAAACTGCAAGAACTCAACCTCAGAGCAAAACCAACCTGTGTCCATCAGGGCAAGTAACACCAGTGAAATCCTTTTTTACAGCTCACGCTCCGTCTGCTCCTTAATTTGCCCTGCCCAGGCCCCCAGGCCTCAAATTAAACCATATCACTGAGACCAAGAAAACACCATATGCACCATGAAGAGAAAATCATGGCTGTTGAGAGCAGCCTTTCTGGGCTTTTTAGGACACACAGTCAGGTTACTGACGCTCAGTGGTGACGGTAGAGGTGGCAAAGCAACAGGACGATGCCAAATGGTTCTGCTGAATGGCACCAAGAAATCCTTGGTGTTGGCACCGCTCTGCTTGTCCCCACGGCTGTTCTGAGCTCCAGCAGAGAGCTGATATCTGCTCTGCTGTTAAGTGCAGTGTAAGATACCAATAAGTGTAATAATGAATAATTAAAGATGTATCTCTTATTAGAACGCAGGTTTCATGTTATCTGTAAACGGACGTTCGTTTTCACCAATGCGAATGGGAAATAAATTCTTTTCACTGAGGCTTCGCAAGGCATTTTTCACCAACGCCGCAATAAAACACTTAAATAACATGACAAAACTACAACATCAAAGTAAAAACTTATAAAATATTAAGGTCTAAAATGACCTTTTGCAAAAGCATGTGCAAATCCATCGATAGCAGCGGAGCTACTTTTATTTATGTTGTCAAGTGTTCATTGCATCTGTGTAAAATTTGAATAATTGGCTCTTGGGTTTAGACCCCACAATAAGTGAGATCAGAGGCAAAAATCCTGTGGGTACGAACAGTGGAGGACAAGACCTTGCTACAGCACGGGGTGCAGGGCTTGGCCAAGTTGTGTTGAGTGTGGAGAAATGCAGGATGGGATGTGACCTGTGGTCAGAGTTGTGCTGATCCATCAGGCCTGTGGGTAACCACCAACTCCATGGGCAACCACCAGCCTTTGGAGCTGCTGCCACAGGGAGCTGGATGGCTGGATCCATGTCAACGTGCACATCTAGACCACTTGCCCAGAGATCCCAAAGTGCCTCGGCAAACTAAGCTGCATGGGGTGATGGAGGCAGCCCCAGCACCCTGACCCCTGGAGAGCCTTCCCGGGTGTCCCTGGGAGGTCGTGCTGGCTGTCCCGGCTGTCCCTGCAGAACAATGTCCCTGCTGGTCAGTGTGGCCCTGCCTGTCTCATGCCCTGGCCGAGGCCAATGACTCATTTGAAATCCTATTTTTACTCTCTTCTTCCCTCCTGCCCCCAAATCGCAGTCAGGGGCTTGTACACTTATTTCTTTGTGTCCTTCTGCAGCTGGTGCAGTTGCTTCCAGACATCACTATTAAAATTTAGTTTTCTGGTTCCTTAATTGGGAAGGGGTGATCCATCCATTTCCATTTGTTGTCTTACTTCCACACATGTAATTTATTTACAAAAAACCTGAGGCTGAGGGAAGCACAGGGCAAAATGCTAGAGCTTGAGTTTAAGTTTTAGATGGATCTCTCTAAATAATATTTTCACTGCAGATTTCTTTCAATTCAAATATTCTAGAAAGAGCTATAAATTAATAGCCCTAATGCCTAATACTTACATATGCTTTTTTAGCAGAATTTTGCCTGCAGAGGACTTGTAGTTCTAGCCCCTAAATTTCTGAAAATATGCTTAAAAAGCACTGCACTTTTCTTTATACAGTGCATCTTGACAGTTTAGGTGATGACTGCTCAGTTATACTGAAAAAAATTCAGATAAGCAGATTTTA
>VWZD01007915.1:845674-848174 GCA_013396695.1 Sakesphorus luctuosus | reverse complement strand
ATCAAAAATAGCTGTATTTATGTGTATCCAGATAAGGAGGCAAAGCAGGCAGTTTGGGATCATTTAAAGCTATTTTAATTTGGGATTATTTCTGAGGATTAGGGTATATTCTTCACACACTTTTGCTGTATCAAATCTGTTACATCTCTTACTCCTCCGTGCTTGGATTTTGGGGGTACACCCCTTGGAGATGAAAGCAAAGCCGAGAGTTTGGCAACTTCTGTTGTGATGTCCTCAATTTAGCATCGTATTGTGGTGGCAGGGCTGAGTTTCGGGTGCCAGTGGAGGCTGTTACTCTCTGCTTTGGTTCAAAAATGCATGTACTGTACAAGCAGGGGGATGTTCACTTTGCTAAAGGTTCTGTTGTATATTAATTTTAAGTTGCAGTGTCTGCACTACAAGATGACACCACTAGCATTTTGATTAAGGATTTTATACATGAAAAAATTTTCATTATCTTAGTTCCCAGTGATCTCCCAGGATTGGTTGGATTCCTGACCTGCAGCTGTGTCTCGGAGTGTCAGGATAAATGCTTGTGTATGAAAGTGCGACCTATGCTGTTTTCTCTGTTACATGAGCAATTAATGGGGCTTTTTACTCTTGGGAAAGTCAAGACTCTTCATAACAAAACATGCACCTTGGTGGGTTTTGCTCATTTTTCTTTCTGATTCGAGAGCAGCGTGATAAAGTTCTCCCTATGACCTGAGATGCAGCCTGGTTAAACTGTGTACACGCATGGAATATGCCTTTTTTTGGTCTAAAATTCACTTTTCAGGAATTCAAATTTGAAAAAATAGTGTCTCTGCATTCTGGGATTGTGTGACTAGTGCACCTCAGACTGTTGTCTTTAAGTTAATTAACTCTGCTGACTTTTAGGCAACTTTGAGATGCAACTTGGTTATGCAGAAAACATGGGAGAACATGAGTGCATCCTTCAGCATAAGAAGTTAACATGAAGTCGATTTTTTTTTTGAGTAGAGGCAGAATTAATCAGTGGAGGCCTTAAAATGCCTGAAGTATCCTCATATTAACAAATTTTCCAAAAAAGTGATGTTGACATTGGTTTTGGGTGCAGTTGGAAATTTGTTCTCTGCCATGAGTTGAATTTTAACTGGTCTGGGAAAACAAGGTTTGGGGACAAATGGTGGGGTGTCTGTCCCCAGGGTTGTTGCTACCTGCGGATGTGGGTACCTGGGTGTGTTGCTACCCAGGGGTGTTGATATCTGGGGGTGCAGATACCTGGGATTTCAGTACCCAGGGGTGCTGGTACCAGGGGTATCAGTGCCCAGAGGTGTGGGTACCTGGGGGGCCTTGGCAAATGAGGGTGTGGGTAGCTGTGGGTATCAGTCTCTGTGGGATGTGGGTACCTGGGATATCAGTACCTGGGAGTTTCAGTACCTGGGAGTTTCAGTACCCAGAGGTTTCAGTACCTGGGGGTGTTGATACATAGGGGCACAGATATCTGGGGTGTCAATACCCAGGGGGGCTGGTACCTGGGGATGTGGGTGCCTGAGGGTGTGAGTACCCAGGGTATTGGTACCCAGCGTATCAGTACCCAGCGCATCAGCATCTGGGGGTGTGGGTGCCTGGGGGTGCTGGTAGCAGGGATGTGGGCACCCAGGGTATCAGTACATGGGGGTGTCAATACCCAGGACTGGGGGGACCCAGGCTATTGGTATCCAGGGGTGTCCGTGCATGGGATCATGGGTACTTGGTGTACCTGTTACCTGGGGTATTGGTACCAGGGGATTTTGTACCTAGGGGTGTCAGTCCCAGGGGTCACAGGTACCCAGGGGTTGCAGTACCTGGAGTGTCAGTCCCAGGGGTTGCAGGTACCCAAGAGTCACAGGTACCCAAGGGCCACAGGTACCCAGATGTCAAGTTCCAGGGGTCACAGGTACCCAGGGGTCACAGATACCTGGGGTCACAGGTACCCAGGTGTCAGTCAGGGGTCACAGGTGCCCAGGGATCACAGGTACCAGGGGTCACATGTACCATGGGGTCAGTCCCAGGGGTCACAGTACCAGGTGTCAGTCCCAGGGTCACAATATCAGGGGTCACAGGTGCCCAGGTGTCAGTGCCAGGGGTCACAGGTACCCAGGGGTCAGTCCCAGAGGTCACAGCCCCAGGGGTCACAGGTACCCAGGGGTCAGTGCTAGGGGTCACAGTCCCATGGGTCACAGGTACCCAGGGGTCAGTCCCAGGGGTCACAGTCCCAGGGGTCACAGGTACCCAGGGGTCAGTCCCAGGGTCACAGTCCCATGGGTCACAGGTACCCAGGGGTCAGTCCCAGGGGTCACAGTCCCAGGGGTCACAGGTACCCAGGGGTCAGTCCCAGGGTCACAGTCCCAGGGGTGTCAGTACCTGGGGGCTGTTCCAGCCCTCTCGTGCTCCCTCTGGCGGCAGGCGGCGGAGCTGCCGCGCCTCGCTCCACTCCCTCCATTGCCTCCTTTGGGTTGGAAAACACCTTCGGAGCTCATCGAGGCCAATTAAACCCCAA
>VWZD01007915.1:827348-837348 GCA_013396695.1 Sakesphorus luctuosus | reverse complement strand
TTTCTTAGGAAAAAAGCCAATTAAAGGGTAATAGAGTAAAGGATGAGAATTACCATTTGACTTCAAATGTCTCCTCTTCTCCTGCTCTCTCCTGCCTCCACCCCCTAACAGCCTCGTGCCCCTGTGGACAGCTTCTCCTCCAAAGAACTTCAACATCGCAGATAATGATCCAAATCCGGTTTTTTTCACTCATGAAAGTAGAGCAGACCTGTCATATCTTAACAATTCTGTTTTGTACTACAGCAAGATCTCATCTGTAGGCTTAATTGAACAACAAAACCGTGCACCTGAAATATAGATGAAAATGAAACAGGATTATTGGAGTAAAACAAAACGCTGCCTGTGGGGCTGCTACAGTTTTGTGTCCTTGATCTGGTTTGAGTTGGATGTTGGGAAGATCTTATTGGATAAAGGGGTGGGCGCTGCTTGTCACTGCAGGTTTTGGCTGAGTTCCTTACAATCTCACCTATCACCAGAGCGCTTTGGTTTAGGGTGTTGTCACCAGGACAGTCACACACTCTGTAACTGAAATAAAAAGAATTAAGCATTTATTTCCTGCTGAGGTTTATTTGCATGAATGATGCTTCTGTTTGTGGTCTGGTGGAAATACCCTTTATTAATGATGTTTCTGGGATGTAAGAGGTGGTTTTGTGCCACAAACATTCCTTTAGCCTAACGGTATTTGAATTGGACCAAAGTAAAGCCACCACTTGCGCTTATAACACCAAAGGTTTTCTTGCTTAGTGTTGAAATTCAAGTACAAAAGTCTTTCTGGTCTATTTGCTACAACACCTCCTCTCACAGAGGTTAAGAAGAGGTGAACAGGATGAAAAGGCACTTGCAGGGCTTAAAAAATCTTCTACGGAAAAACCCCATCTTTCATATCACAAAAAAAAGTCTCCTGTAGGTTGTTATGTGCATAAGGTGGAGGCTTAAGAGCAGACACATTTGCAGATGAACTGCTTTTACTCGCTTCTCCGAGACATGACATTTGTTCAGAAGATTAGCCAGGTTGTAATGTGGAGCATAATTGCACTGTGCGGATGTCCCAGAAGTGAAAACCTAATTGCTTGACAGGCCTATAACTTTGTGGTGTGCTCTCACCTTGTTAGGTCCTTTTCTGATGCGGTTCAAATGCAGGCTGGCCGCAGGTGTGCCTAATTTACCTCGCAACAGAACGTGTGGAGTTTAATTGCACAGTGGTTGTTAGGAAAAATTGGTGGGTGGAATATCAAGTGACTTACTGTATGTGGATGGCAGATGGGCGGCGAGAGGCACCGCCAGCTAAGTGTATAGGTGAGGTGAGTTAATAAAAGATGTAAATTTTAGCTTAAAATAGTGGAGTCTTGTGGAAGGTAATACATTTTAATTAAGATGGTAGCAGGCCCCTTTCTAGCAGTGGGAAAAAATCAGAGCAAGCGAACATCACAAAGACTGCATTTTTCTCTGTATCAGTATTTTAGGAGCAGCTTAGCACATTAGGGAAGGCTGTTCTGTATTAAAAAATTCTGCAATTTGTGCATATGGTACAAAATATAGTAGGGAAAGCCAAACCTAGAAAGGTTTGACTTCTCATTCTGTCGGAGCACCAAAGTTTGAGACATGACCAAGTAGAGCTCTGATCCAGGTCCTTGCTTCTTGCTGTGCCACAGAGACCTTGTCTTTGGAGCTCAGGGCTTGCACAGAAAGTGGGTGGGGTGGTGGGGATGGGTTTGTAGTGCCCGTGGTCCTTGTTGGTCAGAGGAACAACCAAGTCAGTTGTCTCCTGCTGGCAAGGAGAAACACCCTGCCTGGGAATGTGATTTTTAACTTAAATTGTCTTCCTCTAAAAATCTTGTCTTCGTGCCACTGTGCCTCACGAACTCTCTGAAAGCACAGATTAAAACATGAAATAAAATATCCCAGTATCAAGAAACATAGTGGAGCTGAAACACAAGCGCCGCTCGTGTTCACCCCAGCCTTGCAGTCTCAGTATTTAGCCCAGTGCTCAGGACCATCTAAATAAACTTGATGATGTCTAATTTCACCAGGAGTGGGTCCTTTTCACCAAATAATTGAACAAATACCGGTTTCAGTTGATGTTTAGTGAAAGGGTGCTTAATGGCCCTTTTTCTTTGACAGGATGTGAGCTCTCTGTATAGAAACAATTCATCATGAATGCTTCACGCTAAAAACAATCCACGAGGAGCAATACTTAGCATTCCTAGTGCACAATTCATTGGAGAATTTCCGAGCAATTTACAAACATTAGCTCAATAAGCCTCACAACACCCATTTGAGATCAGGGCAAAAAAAAAAAAAGGAAGATAAGATACTGCTCTTCAGCCTGGATGTGGCACTAAGGAGCCGTAAAGCTGGAGGCTCGTCCCAGCTCCTCAGTCCCCAGTGCCAGGTGGTCCTGTACATGGGCATCAGCTGGTCCTTGCACATCATCGCAGTCTGTGCAGTGGAAAGTGTGCAAAAACAGAGGCATGACAGAAATGTTGCATTTAGAATCGCAGAATCGTGGGATGGTTTGGGCTGAAAGGGATCTTAAAAATCATCTCGCTCCGAGCCCCTGTCGTGGGAAGGGAACCTGGACTATATTCGGTTGATCTGGAGACAATAAGTATCTTAAAAACCCCAAAAGCCAGCCAGAGCAGATAAATTTAAAAGGAAGTTGTGCCTACATAGATGCACTTTCATGGAGTTGCTGATAATGGCCCTGCAGCAGTGTCCAGAAAACCTGAGCATCTGAGCTTGGATGTCACATCAACCACCGTGGAAATCCCGATCTTTTACAGCTCAACAGCTAAAACCCCTTTACAGGTTTTGGGATAGGCATTTTTAAAGAAGTGTGCATTCAGCTGTACTGACAGCATTGATTTATTTATGCAGTTTCAGTAAAGCTGGTTGTTCCCATACTTGCCTCTCTGATATGAGAGATCGCTCCTTCAGAATAGTGTCCTGTAAGAATATCAGTGTCCTGCTCAAGTTTGAAGGAAAAGGAAGAGCAGGGATTAAAAACACTGGTTCATGCTTTGGGGGTAATTCCATAATGGTCCTGTATGACCCTCAAAGCTTCTCAGGAGTGAGCAAGATGTGGTGTAGCCACAGTTGTTCTTTCTGTTGGCCATGGCTGATTCATGTTGGGTGCTCAGGAAGGGAAGGAGTGCCTATCTTGAGTCCTGCCAGGAATTCTGTTGGCACAGGGAAATTTCTATGAGGTGTGTGCAATGAAAATAGCCACAGTCACTTATAAATACTAACATGAAAGAACAAATAATAGTTTGTTCATATTCTAAATGTGAAAGCTCTGGCTGACCTCTCTGTCCAACGTGTATGAAGTTGGGCAGCACGAGCTGCTGGACTGGAACATCTGACAAACTCTGGGTGAGGAGAAAGACCTGAGCTTTGCTTGTAATGACAAGCTAACAAGCTGTCAGTCATTAGCCAGAAAACAGATCCATTGAACACTTTTTTAGTGAGGAATCATGAAAATAAAATGATGTAAAGAAAAGATGTGGTGTCAGACTGTGGCTGTCCTCCTGTGGGATGGCAGGACAGTGAGGGTCCCCCATTTCACTTCACCTACAGGGTGGAGACTTCCCAGCTCAGCTCCTTCCTCCAGTACAGGAGGGCAGCAGAAAGGAGTTTCCATCTTGCCAAGCTTTCCCCTTTCCTCTAAGTGCTTGCTGTGTTCCCCTGAGGCAGCGTTGCTGCACAAGCGGTTTATGGGGAGATGCCTGGATGATAAGGGTTAGTCCTAAATAATTGCTGGTTGCCGCTCAGCAGAAATAAGCTGGATTTCGATCCCTGGGTAGAGCAACTCCTCACAGCTAAAGGCTGGCAAAGGTTGAAGAGGTCGTAAGACAGGGCCTAATTTGCCATGTTCCTTTCCTTTCAAAAACAATGAGGGAAGTGGGGCCTTGCCGGTGGGCAGATCCTGCCTGGATCTCCCTGGAGTCAGCAGGAGTTGGTTCGAGTCCCTTTGAGTAGAGAGAGTTTCCAAACCGGAGGCAAAGCCAAGTGTTTTTCAGAAGATTGATCATTCATTACCTTTGGAATTTTTCGATGTAGAGGTCATTGCTGCTAATATAAGTTGTGAAAAAATAAAAAGTATTAAAAAAATAGAGACAAGTTCTCATCTGGTGTAAGTCATTGCCTTTGAAGTCAATGAGTCATTGAAATCAACTTTCCCACACCGAGCTGAGGGTATGGCCTGGAGTCAATACATTTGTAGTTGTTGAAAAATTAAAAATATAAATTTGCCTTTCCTTGGCAATAATGTTCTGTTTATGACAGAGGTTCTTATGTTTTAAAATAAGTTCATTAACAAGCAGGAAAGTAATACTTCACTACCAGTATTCTTTTGGGTGTAACTATTTAAGATTAAATTTTATTAAACTTTTTTAAAATTGGATTTACATTTTGATGAATCTAATAGATTTCAATTTTGTATTTTTATAGATTCTTTCTAAAGTTTTTCCTCAAGTGCAATCAGAACTGTTTGAAGAATGCAGGCAACCCACGAGACATGCGAAGATTCCAGGTACAGATCCCTTTAAAAGCATAAATGATATATAAAAGGCTTAGTCACATCTTCATCTTGAAGTTTTCCTAAAGAAAAAACTGTGTCAGTGCTTCCTCTTAGTGTAGTTCCAATGCTTAAACAGAGTTGCTGTCCACGTTTTACATTTCCCCCTCTAATTTAAATGCTGGTTCTTGGGACGCACCCAGTTCTGCAGTGGATTGTAAGGGATCGGTGCTGAAGCAGGTGCAGCTCTCCTTGGAAAGTATTTTCCTAGTTTTCCTTCCTACTAACACCTTGTGTAGCAGTTTGGAGTGTGCTCAGACCTGCAGAGGTTTTATGTGGGCCAAGTAGTTTGATCTTAGTAATGACACGATCGTGGAACACAGAGAAGTTTGGATCTCACACAGGGGTTTTTCAGGGTCACAGTGTGTAAGTCCACCAGTGGTGGCCCAACCCACATATTTTTGTTTCAGTTGTGTTAGAAAATGTTTAATACTTCACTTTCTCCTTACAGCTTTTGAGATATCCTGTGGTGAATCATAACACTACAGAGAGACAACTGACGGGATGGACAAGAGATTTCCTCTGTGTCTGGGGTCATTTGAAAGGCTTCTTAGGAAATAAATGCTTTTGATTTCAAAATATTTCACAGTGATTCATATCTGATTCTAATAATAAAGTAGTATTGAGATGTTCAAGATTTTCTCAGTTTGGAGAAGAATAACTTGTGGTTAAACTTGATAGCAAAACATGTGACATCTGTTTTCATGCACAGCCAACCAGCTGGGGAAGCCAGCACCCCTGAGCCAGCCAACAGAAAAGATCTGTAGCTGGAAAAAAAATATTCCTTCAAAACAATTGAGCCAAGCTTCCATTTTTCATGCATCTCAGCTTCACGTGGCATCGGTGATATTGATCCATCTGAACAGAACGGAAGGTCAAACCTGGAATGAGTGGAAATGTCCTCTTTGTCTCACCGATGACTAAATGAAGCATCAGTCAGGAGTGATCTTGTGGTCGACAATGGAGCCAGTAGGCACTAGAGAGACTTTTCTGGGTCTCTTTAGCTAATCTTCCTGCCTCTCAGAAGGTTTAACTGGACTTAACAGGATGTCAGATCTTGAACAGTATTTTTACCTGGTTTCACTGCCTCAGCACCTTTCTGGAGGTGCACTGCAAGAAGAAGGCGATATAACAAAGCGTAGCACGTCGACTTTCTTTTGCTGAACTACACTATTTTCCCTTGGTGACTGACCTATATATACATGACAGAACAAAAATAGTTGTCATTTTCATATACACCTTGCTCTGTCTTTTTAATACACTGTGTTCTAGGAACCAAACCCAGAAATCTTGGCTGAAAGTCACGCTTTTATGTTTTGCAATATTTTTTCAAGTCTGGGAATCTCATTAGGAGTGAAAGCTGATAGCCCCGTGGCCTGGCAGCAGCTCTGTGGCCGAGGTGAGCATGCAACCTCAGCAGTCTCCGAAGTGCATGTTGACAAGAGCGAAAGTGTCCACTGGTGGGAGGAGAGAGCTGGGGAAGCAGAGCAGACTGGCAGAGAACTGCCCTCGGGCTGTTCTAAAGGGTACCGCAGATGGCTGTCTCAGAGGAGGCAGGATACACAGCAAAGGTGCTGTGATAGCTGAAAGCTAATTATGGCTTGTGAATGTGAAACAGGATCAGAGGTGATCCAAAACATAGGAGCAGACAAGGATTTTCTTCTGATGCCTTGGACCGGCTCTCTGCCAAAGGAGGCTCATTTCTCCCCTTCCATTGGTGTCTGTGAAGTGTTTGGGTTGAGGAGCTGGTGGGAGAACCCTGAAATCATCTTTGTTACATCCCAAAGTAAAATAAATGGAGGGTGAAAGCTAAAATTTGTCCTACCTTTGCTGCAGTCACCAATAGGGTTGATAAGGTGTAACTTAGCCATTGGCTTTATGGACTCTACTAACGCCAAAGAAATTGCTGCAGCGGCTGCTCCGTGTAGAAAGCCTGGAACTCCCAGCACAAGGCCCAACTGGAGTATTTAAATCAGATATAAATGTGTGTCTGGGCTGACAGTGCTCGACCTGCAGAGCCGTGTTCCACACGAGCAGCTCCCGGTTCCCTCCTTGGCCTGCGCTCCCGCGGCATCCCTTCCGGAAGGAGTCTCGCAGCTCCATTGTGGAGGTGTTTTCATCGGGAAGGTTGTGCCTTTTGCATATGGTCCTTTGCCATTTTCTACTGAGAAGCAGCTGGAAGCCAAAGGAGGCCCTATCCATCATCTCTTCTATGGCCGGACTCTGAACCTGGACACAAGAATAGGAGCCTTTCACTCAAAAATAAAGGAGGAAATTCCATTGACATACCAGGGTCAATCACCATCCAAATGAACTTGAGAAGGGATACTTTTCATGGATTGAAAACACTTTCACTATTCATATTCAACTCGGTCTTTTCAGATGCAAAAAAGTTCATTATCAGACATTAAATGTAATTGTAAAACTGACCTGGAGATCATTTACTGAAGAAAAAATGGGCAGTTACGATGGTTCCTGATTTATTAAGCTTTTTTTATTTGGAATCCTCACAACCCTTCATTTGAAGACAGTCTCAAGTGAACAAATTTTAATTAGATAAACTATCTAATCAATATATCAACAGATCAATCAAAACAGCAGCTTTTAAAATGAGTGGCTAGAGGGGTGTTTCTGAAACTAATGGCTAGAAGAATATTTCCCTGAATTGAATTCATTTGTTAGCATAATAGGAGATTAAACTCTAATTAGTGTAGCAGGTTCTGAAGAGAAACAATTGTGCTTTAAAAATCACCAGTGGTCCCCACGTAAACAAAGATGTATTCAGAGATGTCAGTCACCTGGTTTAAATAGAAATAGAAAAGTAACAGGATGTTGCTATGTCTTACCAGACCTGATTGGGTGCAAATCTGCAAGATTTTTTCAATGTGGGGTTTTGTTCTCTTTTCCAGGTTGTTGTATCAACAACAGTCAATGTGGATGGCCACGTGCTGGCTGTCTCAGACAACATGTTTGTACACAACAATTCCAAACACGGGAGGCGGGCTCGCCGCCTTGACCCCTCAGAAGGTACGGCCCCTTCTTATCTGGAAAATGGTAGGCACACATTTACATGTCTTTTTTTTTATTTGCAATGCGCTGTTTATTTTTTAATTTTTTTATTTTTTTTTTTTTTGCACCATACTTTATGTTAAGACACCACTACGTTTACTTTTACATCATTTCTTCTCTCATCCATCAAACCACCCATTAAAGAAAGTCCATTAGTATTTCTCAGCCCTTGTCAACTAGAATATGGACGCTTCTGAATTTGCTTCTGACTCCTTTCTTTATTTAATACTTGCAGTTTCGCAGTCACAACCAATTTTTCATCTTTTCCTCTTGGTTTTTTTTTTTTTTTTTATTTCACTCTTGTTTTGCTTGCAGCTTTTTCTTGCTCTTTAATTTGACTTGATTTTATTTTGGCTTGTCATATTCCTTGATCCAGAGGAACAGTCTCAGGTTATGTATGCAAGTTTAAGTGGATGGTAAAAACATGACTGAATCTGTAAAGAATTTACTGTGAGGTCGATTTCCTGTGGCTGGGCCTTACTGCAGATTACAGCAGGAGGGGCTTTGTATGAGAAAAACAGCATAAAATGTTTTCAGTGTGATTGACTTCTTGCCTGAATTGCTAGAAGAAGATAGTCTGAGATGAAGAGGAGAATGGAAAGTGTCTCTGGAAATCCAGAATTGTGGAATCCTGTCGTTCTGCAGCCCACAGCCTCTGAATCACTTGCACGCAATCACAGCTGCGCCTGTACACGTGAACACATGGATTTACTCCACTGCAAAGCCCAGAAGAATCATTTAGATTTAAATATCACTTTGTTTGCACTGTAAAATATACCAGTGTAAGGGTACAAACCAGCTCTCAGGGAACCTGTTTTTTAATACAATTAGGATAGGGTAAGGTAGGATAGGATAGGGTAGGATGGGATAGGATGGGATAGGGAAGGATGGGATAGGATGGGATGGGATGGGANTAGAATAGAATAGAATAGAATAGAATAGAATAGAATATTTTCACTTGGAAGGCTCATCCAGTCCAATGGCCTGGCCACTTTAGGACTGCCCAGAATTTTGAATGCACAGGGATTAAATGCATCTTCAGTTCTGAAAGAGTTACATTCTCAAACTCACTGTGACCTGGTGTGGCCAGACCATACATACCAGTTTGTGTGGGACTCCTCTTGCGAGTTGTTACCAATATATTGACAGGATCATGGCTTTTTACACTAATAAAATTAATTAAAGTGATAACAATAGAATCATTGCCATTTTAGGTTTCAAATAGTATTTACCAATGGGCAGAGAGGCAAATGAATGAGGCAAGCACCAACTATCAGAAGGTAAAGAGATCTAGACATCAAAAAATGGAAAATAATTTACAAATCTGCCACGGTCCACACACACAACCCTAATTTATTTTTCTGCATTAATAACTAAGGTATAAGAGACCAAAAATATAATAATTAAAGGTCGCCCTGAGCACCAGAGTCATTATGGTCTATGACGTATTGTTTATCTCTTTCATATGCGCGGAAAGTAGGTGTGTGTTTTGCCTAGCAACCGTCACTAATGAGGTTCACAATTAAGAAGGCTGAATCCTCTCCCCTCGTCCTCTCCTTCCCCAGAGAGCCAGAACTAGCAACATTATAGGTTCAAGTAAGCATGCTCAGCCCTGTGGTGTTAGGTTTTAGTCTAGGTCCAAATTCAGCCTCTTCTAATGAGCTATTATGATCTTAGCAAAATACGAGTATTTATTTTTGTAAGCTGCATGAAAAGAATTTGACTCTGAGCAGAAAATATCACTTAGAAAAATAAAGGCCACTTTTACATGCTACAGAAAATCTACATAAATGTCATTTACCAACAGCTCCTTTTTTTTTTTTTTTGAGATACAGTAATTGATTTGCTTTCTTTCAATGCTAAAAAGCACAGTGCCAAATCCTCTTTGCCTAACATCCCATAAATGCTCAGTCAAGGAAGCTGCACCGCTGCAAATGAATGTGAAAATCTCAAGGCTGCTCCTTAAAGTCCCACTTTTAATAACAATTATAGTAATGAAACAAGTCAGAGTGTGGAATAGAGTAGCAGAGAGGCAAATACCCTTGAATGGAGGAGGGAATGGCAGGGGCAGGGGTTTTGACACTCTGAGCTGGAAGTTGGTGGGATTCAGGAGATCTCAGCAACCTCATGAGTGGTCCATGCTCCAAAAATGAGCATCACCACCCAGTTCTACTCCCACTGAAATCACACCACAACTTCCTGGAATTTCAGTGGAGCTGGAATCAACTTTCATGTCTTAAAATAGGGATGGTGCTGCCTGCAAGGAATATTCCCCAAATCCTGGCCTTGCTTACTAGAAAATCTTTGTTATCTTCTGGCCAGGGTATAACCTGGATATCAATACCCTCTTCAAAA
>VWZD01007915.1:819848-822348 GCA_013396695.1 Sakesphorus luctuosus | reverse complement strand
GTGCCAATTCTTTTCAATACATTTGATTTTAATTTACAACAGTGCAAGAAAAACTCGGAACTTTGTGGTTTCCAGTGGTTTTAATATGAAAATTCTTACTTTGGGATGAAGTATTGCTGGCTTTTTATCTGAAATGTGTATTAGTGTTTTTCTGGCATTTCCCAATGAATTGAACTGAGGTGCTGGGAGGGAAAAGAGAGAAAGAGTGATTTAATTTACAGTATTTTTGGATGAGGATTCTAGGTAATAAATTTGATCTGATGAATCAATCTCTCTTTTGAAAACAAAGAGCCTTTAACTGTTTACTCGACAGACTGCAGGGATTTGGGGAGAGTCCTCGCTGCTTATTGGGTAGATAATGCAGATTGCAGATGATGTGCAGATGATGTGCATTTTGATGAATATTTTCCCACTAGACTGCAACTGTTTCTATCTATTAATTTAGATCTAATGGGAAAAGTGTGTTCCTGGGTAGTTTTAAGCTAGGACTTATAAAGCGGTTAACACATCGTGGATTTGTTTTTGTGTCTGCCTAAATCTATTGTTGAAATGAGCTTTTAAGTGAAGGCAGCACCTGAGATTCCTGTGTTCTGTCTATTCCCAAAGAAATCACAACCTGAGCAAAAGCACTGGCATCCAAACCTGGGTGCCTCACTTCTGGCTGACAAGGGAGAAGATATTGGCATTTATTGATCTTTGGGATTGGGATTTACCAGAGTCTTCAAGCGGGATGGTGGTGACTGTTGTGTTTTTGGTGCTGCTGATGTATCTCAAAAGCCAGAGTTGTTCCACAGGCTGCTGCAAAGGTGGTGAGTGCAGGTGGGGCCATCAGTATTGCAGGCTTAAGAATGCTCTTATGAACTATATTTTACAGATAAATATAGGTACATATATGTGGTGTGTATATATATGTAATATATGTATTTTATAGAGATAGATATATTTCATGCAAAGCTACAGCTGAATATCCTGATGAGTATGATGAGCTAAGATAAGTGTCCAACAAAATAAAAAATGAATGAACTAAAAGCCTTAGCCCAAGTTCCAGATATCTGAGCTGCTGGGAGCTGGTGCAGTTCCACCTCGTGCAGGGAAGTGCTGCAGATTTGAACCAGATGACTCTCTGGCTCTCAGGGCAGAGGCCTGGAATTTTGACTTGCTTTAGAGTAATGTCTTTTACTGATTTCTTAGGTGCAGATTTTGCAAATTTGGCTAATTTTACTGTTTTGAACTTCTTCCTAATGTGTAAATGCACATGTGAATGGAACTGGAAGGACAAACCATTTGTTTTTCCTTTGCTGGGGCTGTCTTTTGTCTTTATTGCTGAGTAAAGATGTTCAAAAGGATTGTGAGACTGTCATAAGCTTCTCCCAGTGGAATAAAATTGTAATAAAGTTACATTACTTTAATGGGAATATATATTTAAAATGCCTTTTTGGGGGAACACAAGACAATATCCCAGCAAGAAGAAAATAAAGAGATAAAGTCAGCGCCTGCCTGCTCGAGAAACTTCTGCTTTGCTTTATCCCAGAGTGATAGGGTGGCTGAGATAGTCTTTGGAAATTACAGCTGCCATTGAGAGGGAAGCCAAGGCTCTCTGTATTCCAGAAAATGAAACTGCTGCAGCCCTGGTGGAGGGAGGGGCCGGGTCCCCAGGGCATCTGTTTCCCATCAGTGTCCCACCATGCTTGCAGCCTGGCTTGGCACTCTAACATTTAACCTTCCCAGCAGGAGGTGGACCATAGGGCAACAAGGCTGCCGAATAATGAAACAAGAGTGTAGTGTGGTGTACAAAGCCTTTGTGAGCACAGAAGTTGAGACATGAAACGCTCAGGGTGGGGAGATGCGAAAGTTCCAGATTTTTCTCCGAAGCCCCATTAGCCTGAGCGGAGGCAGGAGCGCGGTGTCTCCCAGCAGGCAAAGGCAAGGCCTTTCCCCATCTATCCATGCCTTTTTGCCCGCTGCTTTCAACTATTATAAAGATACAATTACCTTGGGAGATTGTGGCAGTTCAGTTGATTAGCACGGTGAATTAAAAGAATGAGTCACAAATGACATGTCCAGCTCTTCTCTACTAGTCCTTTGTATTCCCAGTGTACCTCACCCCTGTTGTAAGAAGGTCAAAAATTAGAGAGAGATAACAATTTTCAAGCAGCTAGCACTTAGGAGCAGAATTAACAATCATTCTGTATGTAATTGCCAGTTAATAGTAAATTGCCTTCTAGACTGTAAAATGCAATATAAACTGGTGGGCACCTAAAATTAAATTAATGAGGTATTTGCTGCATTTAAAAGTGAATAGTGCAAATTAATAACTGGGTACAATACTTGTTTTAATATATATCGAGCAGTGCATTGTTTGCTTGTTTAATAATAATTTTTAAAAATCATCCCTGAAAAATTTGCCATCTGTGGGTAAATGGAGTGGTTGGTGCAGGTTGTAGCCATAATTTTGCTGGTAAAGTCTTCCAGGTTTCTAAATTAAATATCAGAGATTATT
>VWZD01007915.1:812348-817348 GCA_013396695.1 Sakesphorus luctuosus | reverse complement strand
CTGGATATTAAACTGTCTAATTCTATTTTTCTTTCTATAAATTTAGCTTTATTGCTATTTTTTATTACTATAGCCTGATTGTACTACTCAGGCTGAAAACTTCCCGAAGTTCCAAATCAAAAAAAATAGGTTGAAGGAGAGGAAATAAGATATTTTACTGAAAATGTACATCTTGTTCTGAATTATGAAAGCAAGAGAGCAAACAGAAATCTGTGTTGCACTGGAAGATACCCATAAAAATTCCTTGGTTTTGACTAGCTACTGTTATCCACAACACATTCCTACACCAGTAATCCCATCAAATGAATTTGTACCCTCATGGAAGCTCTATGGAGCTGAAAAGAAACACATTCACTGACTTCATGGCCTTTGTGTTGAGTCTGACATAACATGGAAATAAGGAAAACCCATGGAAGCTCAGGGTTAATGAGAAGAGTGAGTTTATTGTATTGTGAAACTTATTCTAATGTTTACTATGATACTTCTGCTATAATTAAAAAGCTTGGAAGTGTTTTCATGTCAGAAATTCGCATCTTATAGACACATTTTTTTGGCCAAGTGATTTTCATGAAAATCGGTTTAAAAGGCACTGCCTGGGGCTGGGGCCCCATGTGCATTAAAAAAAATACTTTAAATAATTATCACAACTGTAGTCAATGCAATTTTCTAAGGAAAATGTCAAAAAGAGTTTCCAAAATATTTTGGATGCCCACTATTATTTAGATTTTATAATAATTTCTGAGACATTGCCCATTATGTGGCTTCTTAACAAAAAATAAAGTTTCTAAAAACTAAATCATTTCATAAGCATATGGAGTGCAGATATTCCCATTAAAGTCTTTATAGTTATTATTTACATGCTGCATATAAATTCCTGTAGGTGACCATTGATTGTGGAACACACAAATTTCCACGGAAGCCACGCAAAGGGACGTGGATAGGAGAGATCCTTCTTCGGGGCTCCTCTTCTGGTCTTGCTGGAGTGCCCTTTGATGATGGTCCCAATGTGGGTGTCCAACCTGGAATAGTCTTTGCCTGGAATACTTTGCCCATTGGCTGGGGACATGCCAATGGAGCAAGGGATGAAGGGATGCAGGTAGCTGGGAGGGCAATCCATGCTTCCTGGAGTCCTTTGATTAACCTGGTCTTTTATAAGCTTGAATGTTGCACTCTAGGACTGGATAGTTTAAATTTTTAATTCCACCATTTCCAACACATAAAATTATTAAGGGGGAAAAGAAATGAATTTTTGGCGCAATCTTGAGAACTTTTAAATGTGCATTATTGCTCCTCAGAAAACTCTTAATCTTGTTCATTACCTGAGTAAAAACCTCCAGCATTTAGTTTTCTCTAAGATAAATAACTTTAGTATACAAAAATATTTTCATGTTGTGTATTTTTATATACCTGTATATTTCAGTACACACAAATACTTTAAAATTTTCATTGACCCCTAGTTTTACACAGTTCTGAAGGGTTAAAATACTGGTAACACAGGCTTTCTCTCTATTTGTAAAAGGACAACATTCACTGTGCTTCAGCATTTAATACAGCTGTTATAGACTCATTGAATTCTGTTAGTTTTTTGAGGTATTTTTTCCAATATCCACAGGAAATACAGAGATTTCATGACTTTGAGTAAGATATATTTTTGTTTAAATTATTATACAACAGTGGAATACAGTTGTAAGAGCTATGTTAGCTGATATTAAGGATCTGATTATAAATCCTATTTGTCTAAATATTATATTAAAATATTACAGTATTATATTCTTATGCTGGGTGAATATAAATGGGGAGAAAGTGTGTAGAATACCAGCTCTTACAGATGTTTGCTGAGGCATCACAGATTTCATATGGTTCTAAGATGGATAAATACCTTGAAGAGCTCAGCCAGTGCTGAAAGGCAAATGATCAGCTTTTCCCTTTGCTGTGATCAAGCATCGTTTTCAGCAGAGTACCTGAAATTCTTGTATTTCACTGCTCTTGCATTCAGAGTACCTGAAATCCTTGTCTTGCACAAGAGTTGTGTAATCCAGCTCTGTGGCACAGGAGTAATTCCTGTGCTCACAGGCTCCTGTAGCAGAATTCCAGCAGAATTCACCAAAGTGTGTTGGGGGGAGAAAAGGGATGGAGATGGATCCACACAGACCCATCTCTAACAAGGATGTGTTTATTCAGCTCTGTGGCCCAGCAGATGAATAAACCCCCAAATAATGCCACAAATACAAAAATAGATAAAAGCTCCATTTATTTCAGTAAAATATATCTTAATTAGGAATGTACCTTGGAGTATCGAACAGTTGAAATGTAACGTTTTGCTGCTTTGATGTAGTACCACACGGTAACACACTTTGTTAAATCAGTAATATGTCTTATTTTTTGCAGTAGAATATTTTGTTGTATTAGTCATATTATGTTGTTTTCATAAAATGTCCTGTTTTATTGTAGTGTGTATTAGGCTCTGGTACTTCCTTGGGATGATTGGAGCATTTATGATTTGATATCATACGGGTCTCCTCCTTTCTTCCTTCACTCCTTCCCTTGAAATGTTCCCTGCTAAAAACTAACAAGATCATAAAATTATTTAATGGTTTGTGTTGGAAAGGACCTTAAAGACCATCTTGTTCCCCCCCACCCCGCCATGGGCAGGGACACCTCCCACCAGCCCAGGCTGCTCCAAGCCCTGTCCAACCTGGCCTTGGACACTCCCAGGGATGGGGCAGCCACAGCTTCTCTGGGCACCTGTGCCAGGGCCTGACCACCCTCAACTGTTAAAAATTCATCCTGTGTGTGTTACTGAGTCATGCAGAGTTGTTTTTTATTGGTGTGACCCTTAATTTTTCATGATCTGCTCATTTTGTGTGTTTAAATGATGGTAAACTTGTAGCTATTTCACATGGCCAACTGTTCTCACATTGAAATCTGTGATGTGGTCTCTACGGTAACTCAGTGGACCAATACACCAAATGGGCTTCCTTCAAGGGATTTACATTCCCTACTTCATACTCCACCTTTTAAATAACCATTTCTAATCCAATGTCGCTGACTCTAAATATCTGTAATAGCAGTAGAGCCATGTCTGTACAATAGAGTCTGTTGGGCTGATATCTCAGGATGTCCATGT
Organism: Sakesphorus luctuosus; assembly: GCA_013396695.1. NCBI lineage: Eukaryota > Metazoa > Chordata > Aves > Passeriformes > Thamnophilidae > Sakesphorus > Sakesphorus luctuosus. Next base: position 814,221 of record VWZD01007915.1, on the reverse strand, counting down.
CCCAGGTGAGGTTCACTCCTCCCACAAATCCAGCCAGGTCAGGCACATGCTCCATCCATCCCAGTGCTCATCCAGTGGCCCTGGGAGATTCTACAAGGGAGAATGCACAAGCAGAGAGTGTCCTGTCCCTTGTGTGCCACCTGTGCTGGTACATTCTTCACTCATTTTTAGTGGCTTGCTTGGTATGTAAAGGTATTTTTCATTCATTCTCCCTTGTTTTCTCCCTCTCCTGCTCCTTCTGCATCTCATACATTCATTCATTCATTCATTCATTTAAAGTAAATCTGCAGCTATTATGATGGTAATGACTTTTTTGGCAAACATCAGAGCCTGGAACACAATTGGTCTCAGTCAAAGTGGAAATACAGGCGTCCTTGAGGAATCCAGGGTCATGAGAGACTGGTGTTCTACTTGTGCCCGAGTGTCACTACCAAGAGGTGTGCCAAGAGCCCAAGGCCTGCGGTGGGACAGCCTGGAGAGGCCAGGTGGTCCCTGAGGATTGTCTGGGAGTGGGGAGGAGGCTGGAGACCCCCACCAGGGTCTTCCCATCAGGTGCTTCTTGGCACCCATCCCGCAGTGACCGTGCACCAGCCCCGCTGAGCCTCCACCAGTATGTTGGAATTGGACACTTGAAGATCAGGGGACAGATTATTAAATAAAAAAGTGTATTTGAAATTTGATTAGCTGCACATCTGTGGAAGATGCACATTGTTTCTCGGATAATTATCTGCCCCCTCATCATTGTCCCCCTTCCTCACCTTGTTGCTCTGCTCTGTCCAACCTTCCTGGAGGAGGAAGGTAGTAGTTGGTTTGGAAGGTGGCTGGAACAGGCCATGAAGTCTTTTTCCTTATTTCTGCTCCCAATCCACTTTCCAGTACAAAATCTGTTCTGACCTACTCTACAAAAGCCCCGGACAGGGACAGATATTCATGAACTGAGTGATTTGACATTTGTCTTCAAGGATGCCAAAGCCACAAATGAGTGTTTGATACACTCTTAATATTTCTTGGCTAACTGCTGTGTGATTTTGGGTTCTCCTCAGGAGCTCACCCTCCCCAAGGCATGTGTGGCACTGCTGCAGTGTAGAGTTCTTTGGTCAAGGGCTGGGTGGAGAAGCTCCAACTTCATCAATACTGTGATAACCCTAATCAAATGCATTGATTGTGATATGTAAAGTGGTGACAAAACAAAGGAGTTGTCATAATGGAATCCTGGAACGGTTTGTGTTGGAAGGGAACTTAAAGGCACCTCATCCCACCCCCTGCCACATGCAGGGACCCCTTTCACTAGCCCAGGTTGCTCCAACCTGGCCTTGGACACCGCTTCTCTGGGCACCCTGTGCCAGGGCCTGCCCACTCTCCCAGGGAAGATCTTCTTCCCAATATCCAATCTAACACTAATCTCTTTCAGTTTAAAGCCATTTGCGCTAATTCTATGACTACATGTTCTTGTCTCCTCCGTGAGCAGCGTCACATCCCAGTGCTGTTATTCCCTGCCAGTTCCCTGTCAAGCTCTCTGGAATGGGAGGACAATTCCTCCACCCACTCCTACAAACAAACAGCTCTGTGGGTGTCAACACCTGGGGTGGGCTTTCCTTTCCAGTGAGGAAAATAAATAAGCAAACAATATGGAGGCAGTTTTCCCAATGCTAATATGAGTATTTTAAGGAAAATTCTATACCATTATCTGATTGAGCGTAATTATGAGCTGACCTGTGAGTTTTAGGCCTGTAATTGAAACAAGTGAGCGAGTGCCATTGTTTCCCTTCCTGCTATCTGAGGAAAGAGAAGCAATTACGAGAAATCGGGGAGATAAAGACAAAGGTGTCATTTTGGTTTTTTAATGAAAAATCTATTTTTAGCATCTTTGTGG
>VWZD01007915.1:759848-799848 GCA_013396695.1 Sakesphorus luctuosus | reverse complement strand
ACTTATTGTTCTTCACCACTAAAGTGCTAGGAATTAACAGCCAAATGTGATGCCTGTGCCTTTCATATCTCTACCATGTGTTTGTTTGTTTAATACCCATAAGACTACATCATTAAACCTCAAGCACTGATTTCACTAATTCAGCACGAGAGCTACATGCTACAGCAGCAAACACCTTTGCGAGTCAATCATAATTGAACAGCTGGATGTAAAATGCAATATTATTTTTAGGCTTGCCTCTAACTTTGACTTCAAGCCACAAGCACTGTTTTCCTCCAAAACAAAATACCTTCCTACCTTTGTAATACATCCACTAAATATAGTGGGAACACACGGAGAGCATGTGACGGATTTTATCCGTTTTATCCGTTCCTCATAATTGTAGATGCTACAACTGCCAACACCACTGTGCTCCTCTTGTCTTAGCGAAACATAACGCAGGTTGTTTGTTTTCCTTTAGGAAGTATTACTTAAGAGAGCAGCAGACCTTGTTGAAGCCCTATATGGGATGCCCCATAACAACCAGGTAGGTCAGCAGCGCGGCCTTTGTTCCCACACCGACATATGTAGATCAATACCTGCTCTTTGCAGAGCTGGCAGAGCATCAGCACGTTCCCTTTGTACACAGCCAGGCTCTGCCAGCCACCTTGAGGGCAGTCTGATGTGATGCAATGCTCCGAGGGAAACGCTTCATCTTCCCCTGCTCCTCTCACCGCTCGTTTGCCCATCAGAAATGACAATTAAGTGTAAGGTGCCAAAAGCATAAGCAAGCATTAAGGCAAGAGAATAACCTTGAACTCAGTCCAAAATATACAGTGACTAATGGGAAGTCCTAAAGAAGTCTGCCAAACTGAGCGGATCAGACTTACTGTATTTTGCAAACTGCTGAAAATACATCTCCTGCCCTAGGTGGATAAAATGTGTGTTGTGATTTTCACATGACTTCCAGCACCAAACTCTGGTTTGATGTTAATTTCTCTATTTCTTTATACTTACTGTGTTGAGGTGGAATTGCATGTAAGGAGGAAAACACAAGGTGTTGTTGAAACAAGCAGCAAAGCCCCAACCTTCACTATAACTGACGTGAATCTCTTCGGTAACTTCTGGCGTTTTCGTGACTGGGGCTATTTGTTCAAATCAGCTCTGAGTTGCCAGTGCTTCTTTCCTGCCCTTCCAGGAGATAATCCTGAAACGAGCAGCTGACATTGCTGAGGCGTTGTACAGCGTGCCACGCAACCACAACCAGATCCCCACTCTCGCCAACACTCCCGCTCACACCGGCATGATGGGCGTGAACTCCTTCAGCAGCCAGCTCGCCGTCAACGTCTCTGAAACATCACAAGCCAACGACCAAGGTAGGTGGGATTTCAGGAGTCAGTCCTTCACCCTGGTGACGGCTTTTGGCCAGTGCCATCAGTCTGAGCTGATGTCACCGCCGTGTCCTACCTCCTCCTCTCCCCTTGGTCGTGTGTCTGAGCGCGCGATGAAGCGCCGTCTTTAACTTCCTCGTAATATTTAATTCTTCCTGTTCTTTCATTTACTGTTATCATAAAGCGTCTCCAGTGGGGAAAAAAAATACAATTGGCAAAGCGTAGAAAGCTCTTTGTTATTCACCGTAAATATACAACGGGTATGGTTTTCTTTCTAAAATAATTACGTCTAGGTATCTCCACCTGGTTTTGGAATATTTGCACAGATAAATCTAATCTGATGTCTGTGATTTTAAAATACTTTGTTTGTAGGCATGTTGACATATATGTTACTAATAAAAGTAATAGTTGATTTAATTTACCTGTTGTAATTGAAAATGCATGTAGCATATTGCATTTAAAATTAATTTTGATACTAATGAAAGGAGGGAAACAGGATTATTAGATATGTTCAAACGCACATTCTTTTTTTACTTGCAACGTAATTATTAAATTGATTGCTCAGATAGGAACAAATTGTTGTTTAAAATCCTGATTCTGCTATGTTTCCTCTTCTAAAAAGATTGTCTGTTAATGAATTTCCAAGCTAATAAGCCTCGTAAAATTCTGTACTTGCTCTTGAATTAGTTTTCACCGATGGCTACACCTTACAAAAGCTGGTTGTTAGCATAAAAATATCAATCACAAAATGAAGACCCCAAAACAGCCTCTTAAAGCAAATCACTGCAACAAAAAAGTTTTCCTTGTCAGCTCTGGCATTTGAAGGTCTGGAGAGGCTGGAAGTTCACGCAGTGTGTTGGTACAAAGCGGGACTCGAGCCTGTTGATAATTGCTCCTAAAGACAAACGTGAAGGCACCTGACACAGCTGGATCGAAGAGAGCTTTTGTTGGCTGTCTGTGCTAAGAGGAGAGACAACATAGAGTGCTCGGGGATGATTTAAGTAGGGTTGGCGTGATAAGGTTATCTCAAGCTGCAAGAGTTGATAGGGCAGTGAGAGACAACTCAGAGCAAAGCTGTGCAATCAATTAAAACTGTGTAATATATGCTGCATGAGGAAACCCCCCAGCCCTAAGTCTATCTTATAAAATAACATTATTTTTTTGGGGTGGGGGGGTTTCTAACACAGTAGGTTACAGTCGCAACACAAGCAGTGTTTCCCCGCGAGGATATGTTCCCAGCAGTACTCCTCAGCAGTCCAATTACAACACAGTCAGCAATAGCATGAATGGATATGGCAATGCCGGCATGCCCAATCTAGGTGTACCAGGTTCCCCTGGATTTCTTAATGGCTCCTCAGCTAACTCTCCTTACGGCAGTAAGTGTCTATTTTTGGTAACACATCATCATATAGATTCATATTTACTACAAAATCAACTCCTTGCATTGTTTTGATTTCCTCTATTGTCAGCTACTGGATAAAAGGAGGGGTGACTCTGGAGGCTGGACGTAAAAATGAAAATAATAAATTGATCTGTTTTGTGCCAGAATACAATCTCAGATAGAGAAAAAAAAAACAAAAACAAAAACAGCAAAACAAAACAAAAAAATAAAATAAAAATTGGACTGCGCAATTTGTAACAAAAGTCCAACACAAAAGAGTTTGCCTGTTATCCAGAGAGTGGCCAAGCCAAGGCATTTCATTTTTATTTTTTTATATATATTTTTTTTATATATATATATTTCTATATATATTTTAAGAGGCAAGGCCCTATCACTCTCTTTTTCCGTGTTTGCCGTGAAAACCTCAATCTGAGTCCTGATTATTTTTGCTTTATTGCAGTAGTGCCGTCAAGCCCTACCATGGCAGCCTCTTCGGTCACCCTCCCTTCAAACTGTAGCAGTACACACGGCATTTTCTCATTCTCACCTGCCAATGTCATCTCTGCAGTGAAACAAAAGAGCGCCTTCGCTCCCGTTGTCAGGCCCCAAGCCTCTCCACCACCATCTTGCACCAGTGCAAATGGAAATGGACTTCAAGGTGAGCTGGATCTCTCCATTTGCTATGTATTGCTTTTTGTTTTGTTTGGTTTTGGTGCATATACTCAAGTCCTGATGGTTTCTTTGGGGGAAAGGTACCTGGCTAATTCGTTTTTAGGTTCCTGGTGCTTTTGTAGTGATGCCGAAGCAGGTGGAGAAAAAGGATAGTGCGAATGGTCTGCTGAGATTTGGAGATTTTTAGTTCATTTTTAAACCTTGCATTAGAGAAAACACTAGTTGTTTTACTGGCATTTTCCCTTAGGAGCTCGTGCCGTAAATTTTAAAGGAATTCTGTCTCCCTGAATGCCTCTTGGAGGATTCAGGTGCTCCTTGTGTTTCTGTGTTTTCTGGAGGCCTTTCTGTGGATGTTTAAGCCCAGCAGGGTTCTGGCAGGACATGGTGTCATTTCCTCATTTTACACAGGGTGCAATAGTGATTTTAGATATGTCATGTTAATATAAATCTGGTTAAGCTCTTGCTCAGAGAACTAACCTTCCCCTGGACTAGGTAGCCACATGGATTGCATGCTCTGGTGGTCTCAGCTCACGCTCTCGCTGCGCTGTTAGAAGTGGTTACGTCTCTAAACAAATTCAGCATTTTAATTAAGGCAGGAAATTTTAATATTTTGCCTTTATTTTGTGATTTTGTGTGGGTAGTGCAAGGAACAACTTATAAACCAGTTGCAGAATTCCCATGGTCACCTGCCAGGGGTGGGGCAGGAGGAATTACGATACTGGTGTATGTTTGGTGAGAGAACAAAAATAGGAACAAAGGAGTCTTCCTAAAAAGCGTGACTTAGGTCCTGTTATGCCACTTCTATGGTGTATTTTAACATTCAGAAAATAAAACTGTAAGTGGCTTAGAATCATGGGAAAGGTTTGTTTGCCTCTGTTTGAATCTCGTTGTGCAGTGAATTGCAGCCCTTCAAATTCCACAGAAATCAGGAAGGGCTGAGGACACTCCTACCCCAGAGGTCCTCACTCCTCTTGACCTCCTCAGTTAAGAGGCAGCAGCACAGCGTTATTTATTCTTTGTATTACCATGACATCCATGATACAATGAACACTCACAGGCAAAGAGAGAACAGATATTTCAATTGCCAAACAAATTCTGGACCCCTGCATTTTGTGGGATCTGAAGGCACTTTGGAGAGACATAATCCCAGTCCCACAGAACTGCCTGTCCACCACAAATCCAGACCATTCCTGACCAGGATCTCAAAATTAATATTCTTGTGTCTTGTTACTCACTTCTTGGCCCCAAGAAGCATCTGAGAGCTTGTTATACACTCAGGTCAACAAAGAGCTGAGGATCCAGCTACACAAACCTATTGTAGGATAAGTGTTAAAGGATAATTAGATTAACAGTTTCTTTCATATTTCTTTCCTGGAAGCTTCACTATGTTACTACAGTAAGTAGAAAACTATACCAATATTCTTAGAGAGGATAATCCATTCATAAAATAATCCAGTGTTCTACTTTCCTCTTTTTGTAAAAAGACACCACTGAGAAAAGTAAATACTGAAATAGAAGAATGAAAATAAAACAATGATAAGTATATGATAAATATTATAAAAACAATGAAAAATAAAATAATTAAAATAATAGAATAGACTAAAATAATAAACATAGAAGAAAATAATAAAATAAAGAAAATAATTAAAAATCACATAATATAAATGTGGTAACATATGACAGATCTGAGGTGACTCTTTTTAGCAGATTTTCGTATATATATTCATATTAACTTCTTGATTTTGATTTACTCTGAAAAATACAATTTAAAGATCTAAACTAAAATTATTTGAATTTCTGTAATTTCAATGTGTAAATATGGGGCTTCCCACCAGGTAGCCAAGGGTTTAGGTGCCTGAAAGCTCCAGATTACTGCAGACTGGGGTTTAGAGGAGAACTGAGTGGGCTGAATGTCTGCACCCATTAATTGTACATCTCCATTCTCAAGTGCAAAATGTTTTATGTATAAACATCAGAGGGTAACTTGGAAACAGCCAATACTGATTTTGTTAAATAGGTTATGAATTCAGCTCTCAGGCTGAGCCCAGCCCTGCTCTGGACTAAGCTTGAAGACCTAACAATCCCACTAAGCCCTGATTTTAGGATGCTGCAATCCAAGCAGCAGACCTGCTGTCATCCTTCTGGGCTTTGATTCAGAAGTGTTGAAAATAAACAAACAAACAAATAAATAAAAATTGTGAATTTTTCCTCAACTGGCTGAACCAAATCTTTTTATGTTGAGCAGAATGACCCAGAGAAATAGGAAGAATGTCCTTCTGGTCTGGTAATTAGAGCAGTGAGTTGTAGGGTTGTGACAAAAAGTTGAAGTATTTATGCAAAGTGGCACCACAAAGTGATGTTTAGCACTGTGAGAGTTTAGGAACTGACACAGAATCATAGAATCTGGAATTACTTGGGTTGGAAAGGACCTTAAAGACCCTCTAGTTCCAGCTTAGGCCAGGGACATCTCCCACCAGCCCAGGCTGCTCCAAGCCCTGTCCAATCTGGCCTTGGACACTCCCAGGGCTGGGGCAGCCACAGCTTCTCTGGGCACCTGTGCCAGGGCCTGCCCACCACCTCACCCCACCTCACTCAGGTTCCTGCAGCTTCGCAGCAGAGGCACCACTGCTTTTCCCAACCAAAACTATGGAGTTAAGTCAGACTGAACTCAGAAAAGGTTTCAGGTTGCCAACACTTCACTCAGTTGTCCTCACAGATCTCAGCCACTGCCTTGAACTCAATTGCAGCCCGAGCTGAGTGGCAAGACAGGGATGAGTTTGTTGTCTCCTTCCTCCATGAGATGTTATAAAGATAAGCCACCAATACTCCTGTGTTGGTACTTATTTACATTGTGTTTGACCCATACAGTTTTTAGGGAACTTCTGCTTCTTTCTTCCTGTTTTCTTAGTAATTTGTGGACATTGAGCCCTGTTTTAAGTTTAATTAGTTGCTTTCTGGACACTGCACAAGCAGCTCGAGATTTTTCTGATCAGCACATTTTCTACACTAAATTAAAATTTGGAATTCAAGAGCTGCAGTCCAATGCAGCAGGAGTTTTTTTGGTGATCTTCATGTGCAAGGTCTCATTACAGAATGGGAAGCGAAGGAGCTGAGTGACAGCTGAGGAGCGGGCACTGTCAGGAGTGGTCACACACATTTAGTCAAGCCAAAAGGGCAGTAAGAGCTCACTGTTGTATCTGAGGTAAATCTGCAGTGTAAGGCTAACAAGGAACATGGATAAGAATGAATAAGAATGCAGAGATGGGTGGTCCTGTCGCAGGGATTTGGGGTTAATTGCACCAATCCCTTCTGAGTAAACCACTGCAGGACATGTCTATGAGTGGGAAAAGTGCTGTTCTTGGTACACCTGAGATGGTGAGAACACAGAGCAGAGCTGTGAATCTCCACCTGGAGCTCAGGGGGCTTGGTTTTGTCTCCTAACAAAGTACAAAGTAGAGGCTGAGCTGATCTACCTTCTGGCTTGTGCTAATGTCACCCTGAGCCTTGGGACCACCTGAGCCCTCCATACTGGAGGCAAGATCTTGCTGGCAGGAAGCTTGACCCCAAAACCCACTGCACTGTAGGACCTACTGCCCAAGAGCAAACATGGAGAGGTCTGTGGACAACAGGTTTTTTCCTAAATAGATCCAAGAGACCTTCTAGTGGAAGGTGTCTCTTCCCATGGCAGGAAGGAGACGGTCTTTAAGGTCGCTTCCAACCCAAACCATTCTGAGATTTTATGATTCAATGATGAAGGCAGAGGCTAAGAATAGAAAAGAGACAATTTGGGGAGATCTCAGGGAGGTCAGGGTGCAGGCCATGCCAGCCAGAGCTGATGTCTTATCTTCCCTCTTGCTGCACTCGTGTCAGCTGCAGATCCATCCTCAGCCAAGTGGGGCCTAAGCAGGGTCAACGCTCAGAAGCTGCAACTCACAGAGGAGACACCTCTCTCTCTGTTGTCCCGTGGCCATGACTCACTCCTCTGAGTAAGCCTACAAAAAAGGGCCTTTGGGCCATATCCAAAGAGCCACAATCTTGTTGACTCCATATGACCTCCACTGAGTAATCTATGATCAGAAAGTCAAGTACTCCCACACTTTTTTAAGAGCAGGTTCCTACTGTATGTGCTCCTTAGGGCAAAGAGCTTTTTCCTGTTTAAAACAATGGACATTTAAGATATAAAATATTTTTTTTTAGTGAGAAAGTGCTGGCTTGCTGCAAAGTTGGAAGTATAATATGTGTTCAAAATTTGGTTTTCAATCGTAATTTACTTTCTATAGATTGAGAAAGATATTGCTCTCTGGTTATAGGACTGTAATGCAGAGCAAAAGGGTCTCTATATTCTTTTAAAATTGCATCCTGCTTAATTTTCTGGTCTTCCCCTGGATGAAAGTATTAAAATTATTATTAAAAAACTAGCCAGCTCATTTTTCTTTAAGAAGGCATTTGGTATCAATTTGCACAGCAGGAAGCACAGCGCAGGAATTCACAATTGTCAAATGCTGCCACTAAAAGAAACAGTGAAATAAATGTCTGGAGCACTAACCTTGCACTCCCCTCCCATTGTGCCACAGAGAGAATTCGACAGAAATGGTTAAATTAAAGAATTCAGATTTTTTTCCCCCTCAGACATCTATGCAGCAGATAATCTATTTTTTCATATAGTAGAATCATAGAATCCCAGAGTGATTTGGGTCAGAAAGGACCTTAAAAGGCATCCAGTTCCACCTCCTTCCACTATCCCAGGTTGCTCCAAGCCCCATCTAGCCTGGCCTTGGACATTTCCATGGGTGGGGCAGCTGATGGTGTTGTTGTCACATGGCGCTGGAGGACATGGTTTAACGGTGACCATGGTGGTGGTGCTGGTTGGTGGTTGGACTTGGTGATCTTACAGGTCTTTTCCAACCTTAATGATTCTGTGATTCTGTGGTAACATCTCAAAATGATCTCCAGCCTCCCCAGTTCAGGTGCACCCCAGGTAACCAGGCTGATGTGGTGCCAGCTGTCCTGCTCACTGAATCCCACAGGAGATGCCAAACTGAGAGCAGGAGCTTGGCAGGTCCAAACACAGGGCAAGGTCATCTTCTGGCCTGGGCTGATGCAGTGTGGAATAGAGGAGGTTTAATGAAGGGTTGTTTTAAGGGTTTTTAAAGGGTTTTCAGGTATTGGAAAGAGCTGCCCAGGAAGGGTTGGAGTGCCCAGCCCTGGAGGTGCCCAAGGCAGGAGTGACCATGGCACTCAGTGCTCTGGGCTGGGGGACAAGGTGAGCATCGGGCACAGGGTGGGCTCCAGGGGCTGGCAGGGCTGTGCCAACCTCACTGATTCTGGGATTCTGTGATAAGGAAACTCAACGTTTTGGGTAGAAACAACATTCTCCAGTTAAATTTTGTAACGTCAGTTGCTGTTTAGCTTTGAAACACTCAGTATTATAAATGACGCAAAATTCTAACTTCCATTGCAATTTTTACATACTTGATACATCTAATTGGGGAAAAAAGTGGCAGTTAGAAAACTTTAACCTGTTTGAAGAGCATCACTTGAGCTGTGTTTTAGAGAATTATAGTCGCATTCCAATCCTTCCCAGAAATGGAGGCAGCAGGGTGGGAGATGCCCAGGGCTCTGGGAGCAATGCTGGTGGTGCTGTAGGAGGTTGTGTCACCCATGAAATGTGTATGGACCCAGCTCTTCCAAACCATAAAGCTGTAACAGTGAATCTGAAATAAATTAATATTGTTGAAATTAATGAACTGAGAAATTGAAGTTCACATTGCTACACGAACAAATTTATTAATATCTGTTGTACATAAATTAATGAGAAATATCATTATGGCAAAAATTAAACAACACTAAAATTAAAGACTGTCTAAATTATGTTTCTACCAAAGGGTTAAGTAGGAAAAAACCAGTAGTTGTTGGCATCTCAGTTTTTATCTGTTAAGGAACCGGGATATGTCTGGTCGGAGCTATTACTAGAATCACAGAATCACAGAAGATGCTGAATTGGGAGGGACTGACAAAGATGAAGTCCAGCACTCAGCCCTGCACAGGACCACCCCCAGGAGTCACACTCTGTGCCCCAGAGGATCATCCAAACCCTCCTGGAGCTCTGGCAGCCTTGGGGCTGTGCCCACTGCTCTGGGGAGCCTGGTCAGTGCCCACCACCCTCTGCGGGAAGAGCCTCTTTCTAATACTCAACCTAAATACGCCCTGACACAAATTCAGGCCATTCCCTGGGGTCCTGTCACTGTCTTTTTTTTTTGTGTTTGAGCTCCAGAGCTGGGAGGAGGCTCAGGGTCTTGGAGAGCCCTTGGCTTGCTCAGTTGTTGACACTGAGGACAGTTGTGGAAAAGGAGGTTTTCTGCCCTGGAGCAGGTCTGGGCATGAAGTGCTGGTTGGTGGGGACGTCCCCAAGGAGAGTTGTCGTGGTCAGAAGTGTTGCTGTGGTTCAGAAATGTTGTCAGGAGTCTGGAGAGCTGTGCCCTCAAGATCCTGCTCAGATCCCAAGGAGAAGCCCTTTGTGGTGTGTTTTGCTGGGAAAAGTGGTGCCCACGGTGCATTGGCAGGAGGATGCCATGGAGGGACCCGTCCCTGCATCCTCCCAGCCCGTCCCTGCGGTGGCTTTGAACAGGCTGTGCCTTCCCCAGCGTGGCAATAACAGCTCCTCTCTCTTCTCTTTTCTCTTTTAGCCATGTCCGGGCTTGTAGTGCCGCCCATGTAAAGGCACTTTGTTTACCCACCAAGCTGCAGAGGATGGGCTTAGGGGACAAGTTTAGTATATTAAGACATGCTGATGGAAGCAGTACCTTCACACAGAATCAGCAACAAATCGAAAGGCTACAGGAAAAAAACCCCACAAAAACAAAAATTAAAAAAAAAAAGAAAAAAAAGACTTTGTTTAAAGATTTTATTTAAACTATTAAGAATCTACATGCAAACAACCTACTTCTTCATGAACAATTCCATTTTATTGACTGAATTTTTCTCATATTTTCACATTTCTCAGTCCTGGAGAATAAGGAAAAAGCGACGCCTATTTTGTATAAAGTTTCTGATTACGTCTTGGCTATGTCTAGTACTTGCTATGTGTTGGGAGAAACTTTGTGGATGCACCATTTTGATTATCATGAAACACTGATGAAAAATGCCTCCGAACATTTTTCTGTACTCATAACTAGATTCACAATGGTTGTGTATCTCTATAATGTGAAATATTTTTTTGTGGTGGAAAAAAAGGGGGCCAAGGAGGTTATGAGCCATCAAACTGGAAAAAAAAGAATAAAAAAAAAGGATGAATATATGATTAGGAAAAAACCACACACACAAAAAACCGGGGCGTGGGGGTGGGCACGGGGGGGTTTATCGTTGCTTAAACTTCATCTTAATGAAATGGAACTTTGTAACTTATTGTAGTTAGAAATTGTAACTTTGATATTGAATTCTCTTGCCTTCAACAAGCACACTGACAGAGAAAAAAAAAAGAAATTGCTACTGTCTGTTGGTTTAAAAAATGAAAAAAATATACTTCCACTGCTAGAGCTTCCTGTTAAGCAAGTGTGATCTGCAACATTTTTTCAACTTTTGCTAGCACTGTATACTATTGCATTTTAGGCTACTGTGAAGTCTATGTTTCTTGTACCAGAAAATTGTCCTTTTGACTTCTAGATCCTTCTTCCCTAATGTGTTTTGTATGTGGTTATAAAATTGTAGACTTTTGTGATTTTGCCAAAGTTGTAGCTAAATATTTATACACTTGTCTTGAATTTTTTTCAGATCCACTTAAATATTTAGAAAAAAAAAGCAGATTTTATTCCTTATGAAGGCTATAAGGAATAAAATAGTCTTACCCATCGCAACACTTTCTTTCACATAAACACTTGCAGTCACTAAGGGAATTTATTTTGTAACATATCAACTATAAATATTGTATTTATCTTTGAAATTTTGTATATTGCTTTTCATATTTTTTTTGTTTTTATTTTTTTTTTTTACATTCTTGTATGTATTGGTTTTTGTCCCGGCCTGGTATCGTGATGCTGAAAAAAGCATTAAGCCAAGAACCGTTGCCTTCATGTTTTTCTTTTAAATAAATGAGTGTCCGTGCATTTCATTTGTACTTCATCAAGTTGCTATTGTTTAGCCTTTCCATCCTTTGCTTTTTTATTTTTTTTTTTGAGGAAAAGTCAAATTCATTGTTTATTTTTATATTATTTTTAAGTTATCAGAACAAATAATTTTGAAAAAACCACGTTGTTTGTTGTATAGTCAAATCAAAATTGTGCCACATGGCTGTAATGAATACTAGTAGAATATGTGCATGTGATACAGCCACAGAAAAGATGAATCTATTTTGTGGTTGCATTTTTTATTTCCTTTTTTTTGTTTGTTTGTTTTCTTTTTTCCTTTTTTTTAATTTTATTTTTTTACGTTTTTTTTTTTTTAAAGATTGTAAAAAGTCATTTTTACCTGCCACCCATGACTTTGCCACATAGCTGAACTGTGTTTACTGGAAAAATTCAGAGGCCTAAAGTTTAAAAATAAATTCACTTCTGATGTTTTAATTAAAATGTTTGCCACATGAACTTCTCTGATGCCTTAAAAGTGAACTTCTTCGAAGAACTTTTGTGCTGTTTTATCACAGGCTTACGCCACAACTGTCAATCACGACTTCATTTGGATGATTTCTGGTGTAAAAACTAAGGGAACAAAAAGCACAATCCTGGTGTCCAATTCTCCCACTCCTTTCTGTGTCAGTTTTCTGCTGCACTCTGCATCCCCCAGCCCCTGCACTGCCCCAGCCCTAGGGAGGTTTCACGGCAAATCAGGAGCACACCGAATTTTTAACGTCTGGGGGTTGTTTCTTTAGGTTTCTCGGGGTGGTTTTTCTTAGGGAACTTTTTGTAATCCACCAGTAGCCGACTGTACTTTTTAAACTGGAATGACCTCCGTCGTGTTCCGCGGCTCTTGGTGCCAAAACCAGCGCGAGGAACGTGGAGCTGTTTTTATTTCCCCTTTGCACTAACTGGTTTGCCAGCGCAGCACTGCAAAACACCTTGCAAACTGCAGCAGAATTCGTGTTTTAACCAAAAGGGAGGGATCTTTCTCTTTTTTTTAATTATTTTTATTATTCTTTTTAGTTTTTTTTTCTTTCTGGGCAAAAAAAATGCACATTTTAGTAAAGCTTTTATTAAAGGTTTAGAGGAACGATACAGCTCTGTGAGCACGGCCAAGGCTTAGCTAAGTGGGAAAGCCTGAGAAGTCACTTTGGAACTGAATTGCCTCCGTTATATTTTCTCTAAGTAAGGTTTTGCTCTAAAAAAAAATAAAAGAGGTCACCTGTACATGTTAAGAAAGTCTGCAAGTTCCTTCATAAATGCAATCTGTTTGTGTTTTAGATTAATTAGTCAATGCACTCATTGCTTCATTGTCTCCAGACAAAAAGCTTCACTAAATGGTAGATTTTACTGTTAAAGACCCTACAATAAGATTGTTTTATCTGTACATTTTTTCATATATTTAACTGTATAAAAAAATGTTCATTTTACACAATATTTAATTAAAGTATTTCTTGTCTGTGAATTTCATTTTTAGTAATTTTATCTGTTTTGATTATTAAAAAAGTGACTAAAACACAAAATGAAAAAACGCAACCCTGGGGGTTTCATTTCAAAAGAGAAGAATTTTTATTTCTTGTTATGAAAAAGCCCAATCCTTGATGTGGTCTTTTCAGTTCCCTGGGAGGAGGATGAGGAAGGAGACCTCTGCTCCACAGCAAAATTACTTGTTGCTCAGCCTTGGTGAAATATTCAACCAAACCCTTTCACTTTTTGTGAAGTGAAAGTAAAAGCAGAATCTCTTTTTTTCTTACGTACCCAAAACTGTGCACTTTAGACACCCTTTTTGCAGAGTGAAGGTAACAGTAGATTTTTATATATATATATACTATTTTAATATTGTATTGTAAAAGTCTGTAAACAGGAAAAGGAATTTTAAACAAAGCACAACCCAAATTTTCCGTGCGGCTCTTGGACACCGAAGGTTGACGTGTTTGTCTTTTAACTGTGATAAGGAAGAACATGCTTGGCTAATGAATACTGAGCACAACTAGTCCACCCTCTGGACCATAGTATGTGTGATATTCATATAATGAACTTAAAATATCTATCTATCTATCTATCTATCTATCTATCTATCTATCTATCTATCTATCTGTCTGTCTGTCCGTCTGTCCATCTATCTATCTATCTATCTATCTATCTATCTATCTATCTATCTATCTACCTATCTATCTATCAATCATCTATCTATCTATCTATCTATCTATCTATCTATCTATCTATCTATCCCTCTCTCTCTCCTGAGGTGGGCACGATGCAGCCTCCAAGTCAGAGAGAGTCACAAGGCTTTGCCTGATTCCAGGTCTGAGGCTGTGCTCCTGTATTGCTGCCTGTGACCAACACCACCAAAAAAAGGGTTTTTTTTACAGGAATGTGGGTCTGGCAGAGCAATATAAGTGCCTGTGGTGGTAAAGGAGGGAGTTTGTTACGGATTTTGATCTGGTCATTAATCAGAGGGCTGCTGACAACTTTGAGAGGGCATTGAGAAACTCTGAGCTCCAAAGTAAATACGTGGAGTGGTGCATGAGGAAGGAGTGCCAAATGACACACCGTGTGCCAGAGCCCCTCCTTCACCACCCCATGTCTCAGTGGTGGAGTGTGATGAGGAGGTGCAGCTCAGTGTAGTCACAACCTACAAAGGAGGAAAATCGGGATATTTAACCATGTTTCCTTTCTCTCCTGTATTTCCATAGTTTTCGTGTTTGATGAAAACAGGTGTGATGAAAACAGGTGTTAAAGCTGCAGAGCACTTTGGATTGTTATTGTTATCATGCATTGAAAACTGTTCCACTTGGAGTGTGTGTCGGCGTTTAAACGGCAGCATAATCAGATGCATCCCACTAAAAAAATAAGATGGATTTAAGGGATGAAAGTCTGCCTGATGCCTACTGGCGCTTTCCCTTTTAGGTTTATTTCAAAGGTTTGAATAATGAGCATCTAAATGGTTCCTCTAACTTTCAATGCAAAGAAAATACAAAAGGAGAAAACCCACATGAGCTGTACTAGGAGTGACAAGTCCTAGAGCGATCCACCACCTACATCTGTAGCTGGGAAATAGCCCTGGCGAGGAAATATGTTGTGTCAGCCCACAGTCAGTTTACACATAGGAAGATGATAAAAATTCCTTAATCAAAACCGAAGGAATAAGAGTCCCTAAAAGTATACACCGATTATTGCAGAACAGCTTTTAAAAGTCTTTCAAGCTTTTAAAGATTATTCAAAGCACTTGAAATAGGCTTCAATCTAATGCCTCATTTCATTGCATTAAACAGCCTAGTTAATAAAGAATCAATATATTCAAAGGGCAAGGTTATCTTTTGTCTATAAGGGGTGGTGTCATTCTGAACCTTTTATAGTTCAAATGCTGAAAAAGACCTCATGAAATCCATACTCATCAAGTGGGTCAACTAGAGCAATAAAGAGGCCTCTGAAAGAATGGCTGCACTCCTTTAAAACAACTATAAGTCTTATCTCCCCACATAGTCCTCGCCAGGCTCCGGCAGAAAATGTCAATTCTCATCAAGACAAGAGGCCTGACGATAATTTTTTTTCCAGAGAATACACACAATTAGGAGAATGCAGAAAGGCCCCACCAGTGATTTGTAGCTTATTATGTCACGGGCGAGCCGCGATCGCCGCTCGGCAGATAATGAGGCTGCTGATAACTGAGGTGTCGATACGGCCCGGAATGGTGTCTGAATGTGAGCCCTTGTGCTTTGCCTCCCCTGCCCGGGCAGATCCCGGCGCCGATAGCGGAGCATCTGCCAAGCGACACCCCCAGCCCACAATTAATGCCGCGAATAAACAGCACAAAGGGGCCCGGAGTCTTTGTACTCTCTGAGACAATTCCCCGCTTTACCCTTCAAGGAGTTCTTTTATGTGCGAATAAGGTTGCTTTTAATGAAATTTAAACTCATCAGAGGAAATCAAAACCCTCAAATCAGATTACAAATTGATTTTTTTTTTTTTTTTGGCCAGTTGTCGTTGTACAATGTAGTGCCCTGAGTTTTACAGGGAAGGGAAGAGAAAGCACCCCGTCTGGAGTCAGGGCATGCAAACAACCTCTACAAAAGCACACAAAGGAAGAACGTTCCTGAAGTCCCACAAGTAATAAAAAGTTTTAAAAAGTTGTTACTATCATTGAAAAAGTGATTATCTTCACACAGTTACTCAAAAAAATGTGAAAGTTTTAATTTAAATGAACTGTCCTAGAACTTTACATTGTAGAAATTACATAGTGGGACTCAAGCCATCTCCTTTTCTCATATATAATGCTAAATGTCACTGTTACATACAAGAAATCAAATAGAATTTCTAAGTGCTCAGGTCAAAATAAACGGATGGATTTGAGCCCTCCTGGTCTGGGACCCCTTTTCAGCTGGTGACATCACCAGTACACTTTGGCCAGTTCAAATATGGTAGAGACAGAGGTGTATTATTATATTTTATTTCTTAAACCTTCAAATAAAGCAACAGTTGCACTTAATGCTTTTGTTTTCTCTTTATTGACTTGGTGCTGCTACTGCACAGGCATTGTGAATTAAAGGGTGCAGGTAATCAGTCACAAATGGTACATGTTTGGTGTCTGCAACACTTTCAGAAGATTTTGCTTGTTATGTGACTCTTTCTTGGTTTTGTTGTTGTTTTTTGGGTTGGTTTTTTTTTTTTTTTTACTTGAAAGAAATTAAGCTGTTTGGGAAATGATTTTGCAACAAAAGAAAGCAGCTACCCCCAGAACAGACCAAGAATGGTGAGGGCACAAGGAAATGATCTGAAAGATGATCTGCTTCAACCTGACAAAAATCAGAGATTCCTTACTGTGCAAAATCTAAAATTGAAAGATCAAGTGAAAAAAAAAGGGAAACTGAGGCTGGAATTGGTCTGGGTAACACAAGTCCATCAACAGTTGTCCTGTATCTACAATGAAGGATGGGGACACCAAGGAGAAGATGGAAAAGAAAGGAGGAAGATGTGAAAAAAATATGTACAGTGAAAGCCAATAAAGTTGTATTTAATGTTCTCTGTCCTTGTGCTGTGGAGTTCTGTTGTGGGGCAAGTTCTCAGGGCAGACTCTGCATCTGTGGTGGTTCTGGAGTGGTTTGGGATGGGAGGGACCCCAAAGCCCACCCAGTGCCACCCCAGCCATGGGCAGGGACACCTCCCACCAGCCCAGGCTGCTCCAAGCCCTGTCCAACCTGGCCTGGGACACTCCCGGGGACTGAGGTTGGCATTTCACCCACCAGTTTGGGTCAGTGCAAGGGGGGTGCCATGGGAAGGAGCCTGATTTACCTAGATTAGATAAATAATTCAGATTAAATGCAAAACAGGCTTAGGCAGAAGGTACTTTCTGAGATCATCTGGAGGTGGTTCAGATGACCGAGGGGCAGAACCCAACACGGCACCAGCAGTCAGAGTTTGCTGCAGAGATAAACTTGGAGACAGAGATTCCAGCAACAGCAGAAAGTTGGGTTGATTTTTTCTTCATTTCAATGTATTCAGCTGGTTCAGGTCAATGACTAATTCACTCACAACTGAAAACATGATTGGGAGTTGGAGGAGCAGAAAATGTGTTTTCCTCTCCCTGTCTGTGAATAAAAAATAGATTTGAAAGGGTAAGATCTGCTGGGGTTTAGTGTCTTGAAGAATGCGATGATCGGAAACAATCTATTAATTTTTTTTTTTACTGTAGATAACAATATCTCCTTTGCATTTTAACTTTATTAATGACATTTATTAATGAAATTTATTAATGAAATTTATTATTCAGGTGCAGAATTTCGTATCCAGCACTGTTTTGGTAGGTCTGCTTGGCTGATGAAATTAATGCTGTTCTCACCACAGTGGTACTGAACTCTCATCCAAAAAGAACTTGACAACTCCTAGAATAAAAAAGAAATGTAACATTCAGCATTTTCAGCCATACAAAGATATAAAATATATAATCAGACTACAAGCAATAATTGCATACATGAAAGTAAATAGATTAAATAATAGAGGGAACTCCCTGATTAGCCAATGGAAGTGCAAATTCAGGAAAACACTTAGATTTGAACAATAATAGCTAAAATTTGTTGACAAAGGGAATAATCTCCCCTTAAGGGAAGGAGCTGACATTCTCACAGAAAAATTAATAAAATCCAGATCAGATAGTACATTTTCCCTTATTTTCAGTTAAAATCATATTTGAAACCCATCCTGAGTGGCATTTAGATTGAATTTTCTTTAAATTTTGAGAGAAAGAGAATTCTATTTAACTAAAGAAGTGGTTTTTGTCCTTCTGGTAAAGTTTTGAGTTCCTTTTTTCTTCTTTTTCTTTTTCCCTTCCTTTTTTCCCCTTGGCATCCCCCTGAAGTGGGTGTTTGGGGCAGGATGGGGAGTGGCTGGGTGCTGGGGGAGCAGTGGGAGAAGGAGGAGGCTTGGAATCTTTATTTCCAAAACAAAGCTATCCTATGACCCTCAGCCTTTTGACTTTTCCTCATCTTTCACAGAAATCCACCCTTTTTCCTTTGTTTGACCCACATCTTCCTTAATTGGGATTTAGCAAGGACACTCCTTACACCACTTACTAAAACCACCTCGTGTTGGCTTTCCCAGCAGAGCCCTCCTGTCTGTGGCTCTGTTGTTTGATCTGGCACTGACTATGGGAACACTAAAATTTGGGATCAATACAGGAATTTCCAGCAGCCCACCTGGGGAGGAACCAGGGCTCCCACAAAGCTGCGGTAGGGAAAAGCACTGATGGCCAGCTTTGTCCTGCAGTGGGGTCATTGTCCTCTTTGGGTCACACTTTTCCAGTACCACCTGATGTAAAGGAGAGGCAATATGACGGAATCAGGGAATTATGGAATGGTTTGGATTGGAAGAGACCTTAAAGATCCAACCCCTTGCCATGGGCAGGGACACCTTCCACTAGACAGAGGTGGTCCAAGTGCCATCACACACCTGTATGTTCATGTGTGTGTTGCAACCTGCAATAATTTATCTAACACTGCTTTTATTTTTTTTTCTTCCTTTTAAACTCGCCCAATTTTTTTAAAAAGTCTACTTTTTGGAGGTCATGTTGTGATAGAGCAGCTCACGGTTGTTGGGTGATGCTGCCAAGATGGCTCAGTGTCAGCCTGTGATGTCAAAGCTCTGACACCACAGCAGCTGATCTCGTGCAATTCTGTTTCTGGGCTGCATTTTGCTGCCTCACAAAGCTGAGCTGCACCTACACCAGCCTTTATTTTCAGCAAGAGGCTGAGGCTGAGCTCTCTCCTGGCTGATGGCAGGAGCATCTGCAGCGTCGTGTTGCCCAAGGGTGGCAGATGATGTTTGATGTTTGATGTTCTCAACAAGGCAAATCCACTCACCTTTCACCACCCCCTGCCCACAGTCACTCCGCCACTCATCCCAGGCCCCCCACGGTGTGGGATAACCCAGCCCAGCCTGGGCTCAGTTGCTTGGAATACATGATGTGGATCCTGGGAAGCCGCCTTGGATCCTGCCCCAGTGAGGTACAGGCACAGCAATTAGTAAAATCAAGGTGTATTTCCTACATCATGCAGCTGGGGGGCATTTTGCAACTCATTTTGCCGGAGAAAAACTTGTTATTTAATTGCCTTTGCTGTTACTGCTGGATCAGATTCAAAATGAGTGCGAATATCAGGTCCTGCCAGATATATTCAAACATATTACTGCTTTTTTTCCCTGAATGGATTTGACGTGCCAGTAAAGCAGTGAAGCAGTTAAACAGACATGTGAATGCCAGCAACGCTGTGATTTCAGAGTTAACACCCCACCAAGATGAATGAGGAAAACCAACCTCTCCCTCGATGGCTCTCCTTGTCCCTGTGGCGAGTTTAAGGGGAAGATAATTCACGATGGTTTGGCCAAATGCTGGAAGGAGATTTCCTGTATTTCCTATTCATGCTGGTAAACCAAGAATAACATCTTGAGCAGCCCTGAAACAAACAAACAAACAAATAAATAATAAAAAATTCAGAACTATGGGTGAGGTGAGGCCAGAGTTGGTGGGGATAGTGGGGATCAGGCACAGTGGTGGCATCACACCATCCCTGTCCCCACCACAGGGGATGGGGCACTTCCCACCGCTGCATCCCCATACCCAAGTGAAACTGGGTGGAGAAGGGGAAAAAGAATCTGTCTAAATGAGTCCAATAGTGATTATTAAGTTCCTAAGAGGCAATCTAATTTAGCTATATAAAATCATGAAAGGGAAAGAATTAATTGATACTAATGAGTTATATGAGATAGCATCATAATTAATTCCTAAATAGAAAGAGGACATAGGCTGGAGCAAGGAGGGGGAATCAGACTGGCCTATATATTGTAATAGATTACAGAGGCTACTTGGAATGAGAAACAAACTGCCAAAGTCAGAGTGGGACACAGGAAATCTTCTCCAATGCAAAGAAAAGTCTCCTCAGCAAATGCTGAAAGCTGGGAAGCTCCTGGAGCATCTTGCCATGTCCTTCCTGGTCCCTGCATGGCATTGGCACCAGGGATGCCCTGGCCCAGCCTGTCCATCAGGAAGCACCAGCACAATCCACTTGTGTGGTTTTTAAGGTAACTACACAGATTTGGTTTGATTTCCATCCCCCCTAAATAACGTTGAGTAAATCAGTGAATAATCCCACAGCAGCTCCACGGAGTGTTCCCAGCTCTGACATTGCTCCAGCAACTTGGACAGAGTTGGGATGTGATACTTGGAGCCAAGTTGCTTTTTTCTACTCCTTTGTGGACCTGCCTTGTCCTTTGGGGCACAAATCACAGGTGACCACTCACATGGTGCAGACAGAAGGTTCTGGTGAGTCACAGAAACGTGAAATTATGTGAGGAGAGGGAATTATTTCTGTAAATGTCATAAAATCACCATCACAGGTTGACTCCATGTTCACAAACACAAATCAGAGACCTCTACAGTCTTTCTCCTGAAAACAAGTATTAGAGGTTGTACTTGCTTTTTGCTTTTCCATCTTAGACTCAGTTTTAAAACAAATTCAGAGGGAAGAAATTAAATTTCAGTTATATTGGTAAGGCCCAAAATATGTACATTTATCAATGCTGGTCACTTTTTTAGAGGAGAAAACATTGAAAAACTATTTTGAATTTAATAGTTGTATTCACTGAGAGAAGAAAATCGCAAGGGAGCTGGAAAGGGACTTTGGACAAGGGCTTGGAGTGAAAATCTTGCCTGATAACCTTCCCCCAGTATAAATAAATTAAATATTAAATGGAAATAATTGGATTTTCATTTGCCTTGTTTTGGGTTTGCTTCCCACTTTAGTGCTGTCACTGGTGTTTCTTTCCCATCCAAACACATTTGCAGTGGTGAATGTACCAAACAGGCCAAAAAATTACACCCCAAGGCAGCACCTTAAAAACAATTTGAACAAGAGAAATTTTTGAAGAATACTGAGAAAAATGAAGAAAGTTAACAAAATGATGAAAAAAATGATGATGAAGAAAATGATGAGAATTAAGAAAATGAAAACAATGATGAAGAAAATGAAATAAATGATGAAGAAAAAGGTGAAAAAAAGATGAAAATTATGAAAATGAAAATGAGGAAGGAAATAATGAAATAAATGATGAAGATGAAGAAAGTTATGAAAAAATGATGAAAATTAAGAAAATGAAAATGATGAAGACAATGAAATAAATGATAAAAAAGGTGAAAGATGAAAATTAGGAAAATGAAAACTGAGGAAGAAAATAATGAAATAAATTATGAAGATGAAGAAAATGATGAAAAAATGATGAAAATTAGGAAAACGAAAACAATGATAAAGGAAATGAAAAAATTATAAAGAAAACAATGCAAGAAATAATGATGAACAAAATTATGAAAGAATGATGAAAAAATATGAAGAAAAATGATTAAAAAATGATGAAAAAATCATGAAGATGAAGAAAACGATGAAATAAATGGTGAAGAAGAAGAGGAAGAAAAGATGAGGAGGAAGAAAAGCTTTCCCATTTCCCAAGCAGAGCCAACCCACCAGGATCCCGCTCGCAGGTGGAAAAGCCTCTCGGACGCAGGCACAGAATGAGTTGCTGATAAATCTAATCCTGAAGGATTGGAAATGAGGTAAAAGAAATTCTGATGAAAATTATGTACATGTACTTTGACAAGCTCATAAACACTGCAGCCATGATAAGTTTTCTTATTTTTTTTAAGACCCGCCACAACTGTATAAGCCCAAACTCTAATTTTTACAGCCCTGGGTTTGGAGATCTGTCATTGGGAGATATAATGGAAAGAATAATTGCTTGGTGGCTGCACAAACAGGAGATGTGTTGTCAGGCTGCAGTTTGGAGGCTACATCTGGCTTCGGAAATGATTGATGCTGTCTCTGTGTGTGATTCAGGAAACCATTTTTTCTTCTTTCTTTTTTTTTTTTTTTTCCTCCCGCTAACACAACGCCCATGCTGAACCTTCAATTAAATCAGTATTAAAGCAAACTTTTTATTTATTCCTTCTGCATCCTCGTGGCCGAGGCGGGCACGTGATTCCAATCTGAAATTAAAAAGTCATGTCTGAATAACACAACAGCATTCTCATTTCCTAATACTCTGCTTTTTACTACTTTGCATTCAACTGTGAAAAGTCTTTTAAAACTCTGAACAGCAGTAAAACTTGAATGAATTTTTGACCCATTATTGCATAGCGGGTGCGCTTTCCAAGTTGGAGAGACTGCCAAGTTCTCCCCACCTAATATTTCCACTTTAATTGTGCCACTTGAGAAATTTACGTGCCTCAAAATATGGCATGAATCTTACGCTTATTGCAGTATCATTAGCAGCAACATTTAAGCAACATCTGTGTGCTATAGAACTAATTGAAGTAGCAGAAGTGGCAGCTGTAAATCCACAGGAAGATGGCAGTTTGCACCCAGCACTGCTGAGTTAGCGGGTAACTGTCAGCCTGTTCCTGCAATCTGCTCTCGAGGACTACGGAACAGGCACACAGTGTCCAAAAAAATACAGCGAGGAGGCTAATGATCCTATTAACCACTTTGCTGCACCGATTTGGCTGTTTTGCCAGTTTTCCTTGTTGAATTGCATTATATATTTCACCCTTCCAGTAAAAAAGTCCGGCACGAGGCGTGTTCGCTTCTAAGGCGCTTCCTCAAGGCAGGGAAGCTCCTTCTCAGTTGAACTGACACAGAAATCTCTTTTTTCCACTCTAAAATTCCCTGTATTTCTCTGTGTATTTCTCCGCCTTTCCCATTGTTTAATTTTTCCTCATCGCACACGCCTTGGTGAAAAAGAACTTTTCCCAACTGTTAACGCTGGTATTTAAAGCAATGACATTTTCCTCCCCGGGATGTAACATTTCCAATAATCAATAAAGGCAGGGGGAGAGGAGGGGAGGATGAAGTCTTTTTCAGGTGCCAGGGTTGAAGCACATCTTCATCGGAGCCGGGAGCGCCGCACGGGGCCGGCAGCACATCAGCCCCGGCCCTGATTGCACTAATTGGTGATTACAGAAGGAGGAAGGTGTTTAAAGTACCATGTCCTGGTATTACCACTAATCCAGGCACAGGGTTCAGAGCAGCTCGGAGCATCCCCGCTCCTTCCATCTTCATTTGCGTCTTGGGTGGGGAAGAGCAGGTGTAGAGACACGACAATCCTCAAATGAACACGAGGGATGGAATTCCAGGTGGGATGGAGACGGTTTGGTGTGAAGGCAGAGGGGTTTGGGGAGGTGCCCCATGGTGCCTCCCCCAACAGTGACAGCACAGCCCTGGGGAGCTCCTCGTGGGAGCCTCCTGGGCAGGACCTGTTTGCCAACAGCCCCAGTTCATTAGAAGCCCAGCACGTCCGTGGGGCCTCCATGTGACAGCCCAGGAGCCGCCAGTATTTGTTGTCTTAATGCACAAGTACTCGGGGACTGAGCTGATAAGGAAGAACTGCTGGGAATGTGCTGAACTCCACGCTCAGGGTGGCGCGGGCCCCGCGATATTGAAAATCAATAGTCACGTGGTGCTCTAAAGGTTAGAGGTCTCCTGAATTAACTTTCTAGTACTAAATTACCAGATTTAGTTATTTATTTATTTGCCTGTCTCTGTTTATTTATTTATTTCCCTGTTTTGCAGTGGCTGGGGAGAGGCACTGGCTTTGAAGAATCACAGATTGCACCCAGCTCAAGGGGAGCAAACTGCAAAACCTCTTACCAATTGGTGTGACAATTTAAATGTGAGGGTTTCACTCATGAGCAAAGTCAGATGGGATCAGAAGGCCCAGAGCAATGTCCAAAATGACAATGGAGCCACGAGCATTAGTAATAACCCAAAAATGAAAATTCTGCTTCATTCTTTTAACTCACATCTTTACAGTGCCCACACTTACATGACATGTAATATTTAAATTAATCCACATTTTATTATTAACAGCATTTAGAAAATGTAAAGCAACACTATTATTTACAATATTTATTCATTAGGAATAAACTGAATGCTTAGAGTTGAAGCCTGTGAAGGCTTACACGTTGCTTTTCACCCATGAGCACACTGCACTCCCAAGGGCTGCTCCAGTGTGTAGCTACTCACACCTGGAAGCACATTCATGACTGGTCCTTAGCTCCTCTGCTTGCAGGTACTGCAAAACCCGTATTATTTTTTATTTCATTGAATGGAGTTGTTATTTAATTTATTCCAATGTTTCCCATCCCCTTGTTTTCATTCCCTTAGGTACGCTGGGAGCTGGAATTTTGATGTTATAGAATCATGGAATCATAGAATACCATGAGCTGGAAGGGACCCACAAGGATCATTGATGTCCAACTCCTTGAGTATTAAAATATGGAATATTTGCAGCCTGGGTTAGTCTTCCCCAGAAGGGCTGACAGGCATCTGGGTCCCAGCAGCCCACTGGAGATGGGACTGTGGGAGCTTTGGTATTGGAAAACACCCTGTGGGAAACCTGGTGGGGTGACCATCAACCATTTTGGCATGAATCAGAATCCCAGAATGGTTTGGGTTGGAAGGGACCTTAAAGTCCATCCAGTCCCATCCTGTGCCATGGGCAGGGACACCTTCCACTGTCCCAGGCTGCTTCAAGCCCTGTCCAGCCTGGCCTGGATCTCTGCAGCCCTGGGGAGGGTGACTGGCAGCAGTGTCAGGGCTCGGGTGGGGCTCCCCAGGATCCTCACACCCACCTTTCCAAGGACACATCCCAGTGGGCAGGGGTTTGGTCCCCTCTGTGCTGTGTAGGATCCTCACACCCACCTTTCCAAGGACACATCCCAGTGGGCAGGGGTTTGGTCCCCTCTGTGCTGTGTGACCCCCGGTGAGTGCAGTGAAGGAAGATCTGAAGCAGCCACCAAGGCTTTGAAGCAGCTGATGTGGTAGAAAAAAACACTTCCAGGAATTTTAGACATAGAAAAATATTTTCTTTCTGGGTTACAGACACTTCTCCAAAGCCTTTTTTCCTAGAAATACTTGGTTGTGTTAAGATTTATTGATTGCTACAGCTTAAATCTAATTTTCTCTTATCACAGTGTGTCCATATCCATGTGCTCTGTCCCAGCTGGGAAGGGACACCCAGGCAATGTCACCAGCAGGGCATGGGAGCTGGGCCAGGGGAAGGGACTGCAGGAGTAAAGCCCAAAACAGGTGAAAAGGTCCAAGATAATCACTTAGGATTCAATGATAGTCTAAATGAAGCTTCTCCAAAAACCTTCCAAACCACACAGTGCAATATTTGCCAGACAAATATCAAGTCTTTTCTTTCATAACCAGATTATTTATTTTTAATTTTTAAATTTGTGTTATATTATTATTTATTATATATAATATCATGATATTATATACAACATATTACATATAGAATAATTATATAACATTACAATACTGTACAATATATAATAAACATTAGAAATTAAAATTTTAAATTGAAGCTAAAATTTATTTTGAAATGAAAATTAAAGTTCACCTTTTCAGCTTTGGGGTAGCTTTGGGGTTTCCAGACTTTTGCTCATAAGTGTCAGCCCCATCCCTGCCATGGACACCCCCAGTTTCTGTGTATTTCCAGGTGCTTTCCACCTTCCACTCACACACAGAGGTCCAAAAATCCAACCTAAAGCACACATTGCATTTTGATAAACAATCACACAGAAGGGTGAAGGGCAGGTTGTACTTAATAAAATAAAAACCTGGTACTAAGAGGCAGTTTGGTTGGTGTTTCAGGCCATTCTGAAGCCCACACACAATTCTACCCACGTGAAGAGCCCTTGTTACATAGTACAGGATTCACAGACCCAGAAATTCACACCTACATGGAATTAAAAAAAGGGTACAAAGCAGAAAAAGCCTCCTCTGCTCCTCTGAGATCTCTGCTGCCATAACACACTGATCAGACAGTGGGTTTGTTGTGGCTGCCCCAGCCCTGGGAGTGTCCAAGGCCAGGCTGGAGGGGGCTTGGAGCAACCTGGGACAGTGGAAGGTGTCCCTGCCTAGGGCAGGGTTTGGAACAAGATGAGCTCTAAGGTCCTTTCCAACCTAAACCATGCCATGATTCTATGTCATATTACAGATAAAAGTTTGTAGTGGACTTTTCTTCAGTTACTGTGTTTATATAAACCTATGGATTTCTGGGCAGGGAAGGAACTGTCGCTGTTATTGGTGATACTTTTGTGCAAAAAAGGGCTAGAATTTTAAAATCATCATTTGAAGCATAGCATGAAGCCTCATTTCCTGGTCTGCACACACACAAACCAACCCCACAGAAACGTTAGGGTTTATTTTTTATAACTGTCATTCTTAAGTAGCGCACAAACCCCCTAATGTTTATTTCTACCAGCAATCTTATTAATTCCCATACTACTTCTGGCCCATGCTTGCACTACAGAAATAATTTTAATTGAACATTTATTAAAATAAATGCTTTGTCAGGATATACCCACTCCATCTGGCTGCACTGGACAGGCATTATTTCCTGGATGTGTCTGCTTTATACAACGTCTTCTCCCACAGCTCTCGCTGACTACCAGAGCTGATGATTAGATTGGGGTGGGTTTTGCTCAGCAGTGTTTTCTGCCTCAGCCTTGTCTTGTGGACATTAACTCACAGCCATGCTCTCCACAGGACTCTTCCTCTTCTGCTGCACAGAACAGGGTTTATTTGGGATCAACATCCACAGCCCAGCAGTCTGACAAAAGGCAGAGATCTGCTATAAATAACTCGCCCTGCCAGCCTGGATGGGTTGTATATTTATTTTTTTTTTTGTGGCGTATGTGCAAGCTCAGTTGCAGAGATAAGATTTTTGATAAGAAATAAAATATGAATTGGGTTCCCAGCATTAAATTTCTGCCCTTGAAAATAAATGCAGCCAAGCTTTCCCCTCTCTCCCTCCCCACCACAGTCACCTGCTGGCGAGCAGATCCTGGGCACTAAAAAGCCCTTTTTTAGCTCACTTAGCAGCCAACCATTGTTTTTATTGCTGGCACCACAAACAAACAGCAAACAAACAGGCGGATTCGCAGAAGGGCAGCATTGTGCAGTTAATCCTCCATTCACCGGAGTATCAAAGCACTTTTGTGCTACTTTTGCTGCGCTCCATCTTTGTGAAAGCCCCGATTTTCGCAGCGTATCTCCTTCGACCCAAACCTGGGGCACTCTTGGCCAGAGAAGGGGAGGCTTAAGGCTGTTACTGCCCACAAAAAAGGGAAATGGTGTTTTCTGAAACTTCAGAAGGTAAATTAATATTCACTAAACTGCCTGGCTTTAATTTATTTCTCATCCAAAGCCTATGTGGTCTCTATAAGACAAATTGCAAGTGCTGCATCACCCCCAAATCTGAAATTTCCTTTCCATGCTCCAGTCATTTTCCACTCTTTATTTGGCAGCCTTGAGCACCTGCTTCATTAGTATTCTTTGGGGAGACCCTTATATTTTTTAGCATTTCTGTTCTGTGTGAAAGTGTCTTGAGATCACCAGGATTTCTCTGTGAGGTTGTGCCTACAAATGGTTGTGCACACCTTGAGTCCTGGGCCAAGAAAGACATGGAGAGGGTGGAGCGTGTCCAGGGCAGGGAGCGGAGCTGGGAAGGGGCTGGAGCAGCAGGAGGGGCTGAGGGAGCTGGGGGGGCTCAGCCTGGAGCAAAGGAGGCTCAGGGGGCACCTTCTGGCTCTGCAATCCCTGCCAGGAGGGGGGAGCTGGGACAGAGGGTCGGGCTGTGCCCCAGGGCACAGGGACAGGAGGAGAGGGCACGGCCTCAGGCTGGGCCAGGGCAGGGGCAGGGGGGACAGGAGGAGGGATTTGTTGCTGAAAAGGGTGGTCAGGCACTGGCAGGGGCTGACCAGGGAGGTTTGGAGTGCCCAGCCCTGGAGGTGCCCAAGGGAGGACTGGCCGTGGCACTGAGTGCTCTGGGCTGGGGGACAAGGTGGGCATCGGGCACAGGGTGGGCTCCATGGGCTGGGAGGGCTTTGCCAAGGTGGGCATCGGGCACAGGGTGGGCTCCGTGGGCTGGCAGGGCTTTCCAGCCTCAGTGATCCTGGGATTCTGTGCAAGGTGGATGGATCACCCAACATTTTGTATTTCCAGCAGTGCCGGGACTGGTGAGCATTGGCCAAGATGGGGACTTCTCTGTTCCTGAGAATGGCCTGGGAACATGAGATCTGCACAACTTCCAGAGGTCCCTCACATCAAGAACTGAAGTGCTTGTGGCCTTCACTCTGATATTCAAAGCTGGTCCACCACAGGGAATTGAGCCACCAGATTCTATAGACTTGGAAGCAAGACCAAAGGGGAACCTTTGAGCAGTTTGATACTCCAGGTGTCCAGATATCCTTCTAACTGCTCCCTCAGTGTGTTGGCCATACATAATTTTCCAGAGCATTAGAGATGCAATATTTCTATGAAAAATTTAATTTGAAAATGATGGAATAGTTTTAATTTAGCAGGATGTCTTCATTCCTGGATGGCACATGGTGTTGAATGAACAGTCGGTGTATTGGGTTTATTGGCTTCTGTTTTCAGGCAGGGAAAGGAAGGCTGTGACTCACACACACTCAGAACACACTGCATTTTTCCTTCTTCTGAAAGCTTTTCTGCAAAATATTGTTAAAGTCACTCCCTGCCCAAGGAGGTGATGGATTCACTATGAAAACTTGGCATTTATTATTCTTCTGACTGTGACAGCAATGATAAAGTGGATTTTTTCTTAAAGAAGTGTAGATAAACATGACTTTATATATTTTCCATAATAACTGGTTGATATATTTGCGGGTTATCAAGTTACAAAATGAGTTCTGAGTGAAGATGCCCAGGCTGAGATGCAGATATGGAAGGTTTTGGAGCTCCAGGACGTTCAGAACCGTGACTGGGGCTCAGGGCCATTGCTGGTGTGTAGGATCCATGTCCCACAGAGGTGAACAAGGGGGTGACAGCCTGACCCCAGCCATGTCCTGATCTCTCCCAGCTCTGTGGGGCCACACCAGCTGGACAGGCCCTGGCACCCACTCCTGAACGGTGCCACCACAGCTTACAAAGGACCCACCTCGAATTTTGCTGCCCTGCTCATCAGTGGCAGCAGACTGGTGGAGATCAGGAACCTCTAAGGCACAGGCAGGTAATTCACTGCCAAAGGTTTTGGCTCCAGCACGAAAGGCCAAAGCCAAAAACCAGTCTGGTGGTACCTGCACAGGTTACAACAAACTGAAAGGGTTTTATGGTTGATGGTGCAATACAAAAGTAAATTTGGGCTAAAACTATGCACAGTTTCAGGCTGGGTGTCGGAAAACACCTCAAATCACAAAATCTGCTGGCTTATTTTATGAACAGCAAAGGCCTCCTGCTTAAAAGGTTAGACAGAAATTTAAAAGGCGACTCACAATGAAAGTCAACTTGAGAAAAAAAGAACCCGAGAGACATCCCTGAGGAGAGGAGAGAGCACAGCAACGTGGCCATCAGGTACTCATGTGTCAAGAACAGATGATCTGCCCATCATAATTAAAGAGAGAGACTCAAAAAACCCTCAAGGAAGCAGGAGGTGCCAGGGAGACTTCAGTGGAGCGGTAGCTGCTCACTGAGAGCACAGGAGATGAGGAGGAGAGGAGTGGGAGCGAGGCAGTTCAGAGCAGGCACAGCCACCCTGAGCTGCCACAGCTTCCTGGGCCCTGTGATTAATCACAGACTCACAGAGCCCCGGCTGCGACCGGAGCCATCCTCCTAATGCATGTCACAAACTTCATAATTCCTCTTGGAACGAGACAACAGCAAGTTAAATTCCTGGATCACTGTCACTGTGTCACTTACAGAAGGAGTTGCACCGGGGAACAGTTGGCTATTGGAGTAATTTGAATGGAAATGTCAGTTTGCACAACCTGTGATTTGAGGTGAGTGCCCTGCTATTCCACAGCAGCTCTGTCAGGCAGCTGGGGCTGAGTGCTCAGTGCCACCTCCCCTCCCATCCCAGCCTCCTCCTGCAGCCCATCCCTGCCAAAACCCCAGCACTTCCCTCTCTGCACCACCCTCTGTGATCCCAGGAAAGAGCAGCTCACAAGGGTGAACACTCACTGTGCCTTCCCACAGCCTGGCTTGATTCTAGTTCTGATTTTCCCTTCTGTGCTGCAAAAGCATCCTGAAAGAGGGAGCTGGTTCTGAATAAATCGATTAATTGAGACTCACACTGACTGACCTCTGGGCAGGTTTTGTCTGAGTAAGGACTTCAGAATATGGTCAGTATGTCTTACTGCTAAATACTTGCAGGAGTTGCTACATGAAGTTGTGCACATCTTACACACCTCTGTGACAGGTTTAGTCAATTCCCTGCACTGAGTGGGGAAAAAAATACTCACTGTGCAGAACTATCTGCCCTTCAGTACCACCTTTATGTACGTTATATATACATTTATTATTCAGATGTTGTGCGGTTTCAGAGGCAACACCTCCACTGCACAGCTTGGGCACTGCTTTGTCTCAACTGATTGAGGAGGAAATGAAGTTAAATCAGAGTAGCTATTCAGAAGGAGCTCTCAAAAGTTTAACTTCAACCAGTTAAACATCAGTTTATAAGGATTTATAAAAATCCAAACACAGTATTCCCATGATAAGTAAATTGCAGCCTTTGCGAAACCATCATAAATGCACAGAATCACAGAATGGCGTGGGTTGGAAGGGACCTCCAAGATCATCTTATTCCAACCCCTGCCATGGGCAGGGACACCTCCCACCAGCCCAGGCTGCTCCAAGCCCTGTCCAACCTGGCCTGGGACACTCCCAGGGCTGGGGCAGCCACAGCTTCTCTGGGCACCTGTGCCAGGGCCTGCCCACCCTCCCAGCCAGCAATTCCTTCCCAATGTCCCACCTAGCCCTGCCCTCTGGCAGCAGGAAGCCATTCCCTGTGTCCTGTCCGTCCAGCCCCTTGTCTCTGTTCAGTTGCAGACCTGACCTAAAACTGATAGAAAATAAAAGCAGGAAAACACTGGCTGTGAGAAATGCAGCTTGCAGAGGGATGGAAAGAAGGGAGGTGAGAGCTGAAGGGCATCTCTGCCACCCCTTTCCCAGCCAGCCTGCAGGATAACCAGCCCTCATCCAGCCTGCACAAGGATTGCCCAGGCAGTTCCCACACAGGTAAGACGATCTGATATCTGCAATTTTAAAAGAGGAGAAATAATTGACCTGAGAGATCCTCTCTTGCCTCTGGATGAGGCTCCAGGAGCTGTGCTGGGCTGAGTGCTGCTGGTGGGAAGCAGCAGTGGGGTGAGTGCCTCGTGTGGGTTTCTCCTGGATGGTTGGATGAGAAGGATGCTCTGTTCTATAAAAAATAAACAGCCTCGTTGCTCAGAAGCAGAGATGTGACAGGGGGATATTTGGGCTTTGCCACCCTCCATATGCAGGGGACGATGAAGAGACTATTTTGCTGTTTATACATTGCCCACGGTGAACATTGGGGTATCTGCAGGCAAAGTGAAGCACAATTACCACTGTTATTTTTGCTTTGAAAGGAGTGGTTTCCTGAGTCAGTAAATCCAGGCTCTTCTTTTCTTTCATGCCAAACACAAATAGGGCGGGAGAAATCCACTTCTGTAAAACACGAAGCGAAAGAAATGGAAAACAAGCCAAATTTAGATTTTTTTGCCTGCAGGACAATTGACAAACCAAGAACGCTTCCCTGGCTTCAAAACAGCTCCTTAGATCACAGGTGGTTGGATTTTAAAGGGTAAAAAGCAAAGCTGTCTCTTTTCACTGCCTCCTTCACAGTCATCCCTGTTCCATCGCAGCCACGCGGCTTTTATGTGTGCCCGGGCACAGGATCCTGTTGCAACACTCTGTTGGACTATAAACCAATGATATTTGCTTTACCTGTGCACTATCTTCCATGGAACAAAACAACATTTACATCTGGGATCAATTTGCTTGAAATTAAAGTGCAGCTGCTATATCTCTTCTGCATCAAAAGTGTGGTGTTAAGGCTATAACATACAGACAGTTACACATTACTCAGCATTGTAATATTTAGATTTGTGTCATTTTCCATCTGAGATAAAAAGCATCTTTAAATAAATGAGTGATCTTAGACTACATATTTTATGGGCTGTGTACTTGGAGAGATATATCTACATTTGCAATGTGCATGTTCTCAGCTCCAATTGCCAACTACGTGTTTAGGCCCTGAATTTTAATGCTTAGCAATAATTGGGACTGTGTGCTCAGAAAAGTTGTGCTGTGTTTGTACAAGAGGGTTGGATGAGTTTTGAGGTATTCTCTGGTGAAAGAGGAACCTTTCTACGTGGTTACTGCAGGTTCTTCCCTCTCCTTAGAAGGCTTTGGGAGGATCTAATTGTGTCCTGAACAAGCCTGCAAGAAAGATGAGCAGAGACTATTTACAAGGGGCTGGAGTGACAGGACAAGGGGGAATGGCTTCAAACTGTCAGATGGCAGGGTTAGATGGGAAATTGGGCAGAAAATTGGGAATTTGGACCTCAAAGCCAATCCAGTGCCACCCCTGCCATGGCAGGGACGCCTCCCACCAGCCCAGGCTGCTCCAAGCCCTGTCCAACCTGGCCTGGGACACTCCCAGGGCTGGGGCAGCCACAGCTTCTCTGGGCACCTGTGCCAGGGCCTGCCCACCCTCCCAGCCAGCAATTCCTCCCTAATATTTCTGCATCTCAAAGCATCACTTGGCAGGAGACAAAGGGTTGGGTTTGGCTGTGCACCAGGTTGTCATGGACAGGATCCTCTCTCACCTGCTCATCCCAGGCAGTGGTTTGGGCTGTTTTGCTCATTGCCATCAGAAGTTGACACCAAGTCACCAACCTCCACCTCCAGCTCTGTCCTGCTGAGCTGCTGCTGCCCGGGAGCTCCTGTGACAGGTGAGGAACTTGCACAGGGCCCACGAGGATGTTCCCACTGGGACGGAGTCTGATGTGAATGCACAGATGAGACTTGCCCTATTACTGTTACATATTATTTATCCCCACAAAAAGGTCCACATTTTTTGGCATTAAATAGCAAAAGGCAGTCAGCAACACACCTTGGAGCAACCTGGTGTAGTGGAAGTGTCCCTGCCCATGGCATGGGGTAGCAACAAGACAAACTTTAAGCTCCTTTCCAACCCAAACCACTCCATAGTTCTATAATTCTGTGAACTACAACCCACCCTTTTCTGATGTCTGGGGACAATTTGAGTCTGAGGTTTCCAGTCACTTTCACCCAACACTGCTCCCTCTGAGCTCTACATTTTAATTCTTCCTCTGATCACCAAATCCAAGTCTGATATTCTCAGACTGTTTCACTGCCAATGGTAAGAAACAATTCAGAAGCCCAAGAAAACACCGTCCAGGGTAAGAGCTATGAGCAGAGAGCAGGGCAGTTCAGAGAAATCAAGCTCAGTGGTTATGTAGGTCATTTCAAACACAGAATATTCTACCTGAAAGTGCAGCACATGGGTATTTCCAAGTTGCCATTTCCTCGTGGCAGCTGCAATATTTTGTGTTTCAGTGAAGATGAATCAGATTTGTTTTTCAACAGTCAGAGACAGGCTGCAGCCTCTGCTGGGCACTGCTCAACCCCAGCAGATGAGAGGCTGTAGGGTCTCTACCTCTTCTGCTCCAGCTTTGGCAAAAAAAGGACTTTTCCAGAGCAATCCTGCAGTGGTTGACATGACATAAAGCTGTGAAAGACAGGAAGCTGCTCATCTAAAAGAATCAGACTGTGTACCTGGACTTCATCCGCTGCCTGGAGAAGAGAGACAACCAATTAGTCCAACACAGCTTCTTTGCCATACCCAGGTTGGAAAACAGATTGAAGGGGTCAAAAACATTCAGAAGGCTCCACATTATCTGACATTTGCCTTGTCACAATTTTCCTGACAACCAGAAGGTTGGAGACAGTTTGCTGGTCATCAGGAGCGGCGGAACAGGAAGACTGATTGCTGAGCCGGGGATGGGGAGCCGCTCAATTAACAGTCTGCTCGTTCTCGAACCAGCCACCTCTTCAATAACTCAGGGTGGGTTTAGGCTGCTCCTTTTAGAGGACAAAGGGGCTGTAAACAGCTGCTGGAGTGTACAAACATGCCTGTAGTTTCCAGCTTCCCAATATTGCCTCTGTGGCTGCAGAGGTGATCTCCAAGTCAGGCGACACACAGAGGTTCAAACCTCATTTCAGTCCCATCCTCTTTTGCACTTGATTGTATTTGCACAATAACCTGCTGCAAAATGCAGTTGCAGTGACTTCCATGACCAATATTCCACTTCATTTCAGTTTCTGCTTTTACTTCCCGGGTTGATTTTGGGCACATTAAATACAACTTTGCGCAGAATTAATTCTTTGTACGGGAAGTTTCTCAGCCTGTGACATGGGAGTGGACACTCAACTCATATCTATATAGATGATATAGATATGGGTCTGTCTGTCTATCTATCTATCTATCTATCTATCTATCTTATAGATAAAAATCAGGACTTTTTTGATGTCCCCAATATTCTGTGTTATTCCACCCCACTGCCACCCATCCATCACTGGCAGGGGCTGGGGTTCATCCTCCTCATTCACCCTCTCACCAGGGTCAGACAGAAAGAAAGGACAATAGCCCCAAGTACAGGAATCTTCTGTCATGTCAAAAATAAGACATTTTGATGGGCAGAGCTTGAGATTCTCTCTGTTAACCCACTTCTACTGATCCTGCTCCAAACTGGGGGAATGGTCCTCCCGAAGTAGTTGCACCTCTGATTCCCCAGTAGTGGTTAATCTTCTGATCTGTTAATCGACCTGTTTAGGATGGTGCTATTTGGATAAAGGTTTAAAACTCCCTACCCCAGTTCAAATAAACCCTTCCAGAGGTGGAAATCCAGTGTTGGACAGAGGTTTGGTCACAGTTTCTGACAAAGAGGGGCCCACCACGCTTGGTCTTCTCCCTCTAAATTAATTTATACCTTATATATTATTCTATATGTATACACTATTATTATATATTTATACATTATATATTATACAACTAATTTTTGTTACAGTTTCAAAAAGCCTTTCAAAGAGCCACAAAACCTTCAGCGTCTCAGCCTGAGGGGCTGCATTAACGCCAACATTCTGCAGGTTCTAGATAAAATCAAAGGCGTTTTCTCTGTCTCCTCAGCACAGCCCTGACCCCACTGAGCCCCTTGGCTGCACAGGTGGCTTTGCTGGTGTCCCCTCAGCTGCTGAGGGTGGGGGTGGGACATGATCTCTGCCTTGTCCCTGCGAATTATGGCCGTGGCCTGTGGGGTCAGCCCTGCTCTGCTCCTCAGCTCCTCCTCATCCTGCAGGGACCTGGGGGGCACCCGGAGGCACAGCAGAGGCCAAGGGGGCAGGGGGTGGGCACAGCCACTGCTTTCCAGCCATCCCAGCTGATTACTGAGGCATCATCCATATTCCAGCCGGAGAACACCAAGTTTGTTGTCACGCCGTTCCGACGCCGCCTGTAAATGATGCCTCGGTGCAGCCGCTCACGCTGCAAAGTCCCATCAATTCCTACGGACCTCCACGTCTCCTGAGGGCTCTGCCTACACAGCTCCAGGCCAGTGCACCTTGGGTGAGGTGCTGCCCCAGGTCTCTGATGAGAAAATGACCTGTAACTAAAAATTAAAATGGTTTTGTGATCAAATTTTGCTCCTGAGTGTTTTGTTCAGACAGGACAAAGATTTCTTGCTGGGCACTGTGAGGAAATCACTTCCTTGCACCAGTTACTTTGCCATTTAACCACTCAAAGAGTTCTGTGAACCCACTGCCCCAAAATTCCACCTCCATTTACCATGCAGGTGGAAGCTTCAAAAGCACATAAAATGTGTTTGACTCATGCAAGTAGAAATAAGGACCATGTTTGAGGCTCATACTTTTAAAAATCGTGGGCCATAATCAACACTGAACCTCCAAGGAAGGGTCAGCCAAGGGAACAAACTTGTAGAATCATAGAATCATGGTTTGGGTGGGAAGGGACTTCAAAGATCAGCTTGTTTCAACCCCTGCCATGGGCAGGGACATCTCCCACCAGCCTAGGTTGCTCCAAGCCCAGTCCAACCTGGCCTTGGACACTCCCAGGGATGGGGCAGCCACAGTTTCTCTGGGCAATCAACAAAAGCAACACTTTCCCAAGACATCCCACTGTGCACCAATGGAAATACAAAGGGCTCTCCTTCTCCTTGCCAGAGTTTCAAAGATTTAAGTCAAGTCTGGATCAAAACCTGCTTGGGATTCCCTTTCCTGGTATCCTGCCCTCGTGCTCCAGCCTTGGATCTGGGAGGGGCTGGGAGGGCTCAGTGGAGCCCCATGGGTGAGCTCGGAGCCAAATTCCGTATCGACTCCAATGTCCTACTTTGAAGTGAGAGACAAGATTCTGTGTGGAATTAGGTCATCCCGCGCTCATCGGAAATGAAAATTACATCATCGCGTGGTTGCTCGTCCTCAGATAAAAGGGCTGCAGCTGTTTTCCTCAGCAGTTCTGTGCTCTGGGGTCATGCTGAGGGTTATTTTAATTAAACACTGCCTCCCTCAGCCTGTCTGACCTCGGTTGGTGCCTAACTTAGGTTGAGCCCCATCCTGGGACTGGGCAGAGCCCCCCGCTCTGCGCTCGACCCTCACCACGCCAACTTAGAGAGCAAGAGCTCCTCTTTTAACTCCACTGCTGCAATTTGCAGCAATAATTTCAGCAAAATAAGAGCAATTTCACCTCAAATAATACACAGCACCGGATGGGCTCTGTGTGCTGCCCTGGCACCTCACAGTATCTGTGGACAGCGTGGAGGGAATGGACCAGCACCCACTTGTCCCCAGGCTGGATGATGATTGATCAAGGAGAAGAGCCCAGGAGGAGCCCCCCATGCTCCTCACAGCCCTCGTGACTACATCCTCCAGGAATACTCACAGCACCAAATAAAAAGCCCTGTTTAAAATAACTAAATAAGGCACTTAAAGAGGTTTTAAAAATTGATAACTCCATGCACTGTATGGGATCAATCTCAATTACTGCCCAGGTGGAATTTTTTTTGTCTTCTGGTTTTTTTCAGCGAAAAAAACCTCACCCAGCCATTAATGAGAAACGTTAAGGGCTTGTTAACAATGTCCTTTCATCAGCCTGAGGTGCTGCCAACGTCCCGTGCTCACGTCAATTTTCACCTTGTGGTTCAGCTACCGCTGGATGTCTGTCCCGCCGGATGCAGCTGATGGAGCCCAGACCCCTGGCTCCGGGCAGGCTGGGCACCTTCCCGGGCCCCCAGCCCCACTCTGGGCTGCCACTGCCACGTTCCCTCACACGGGGCAGGGGCTGGTGTGGATCAGGCTCGGGGGGAGCACCCACTCCCCATCCTGCATCGGGAAGGAGCGAAACCGAGGTGGCTTCTCCTCCTCGCCCTCCAGTCTGCACTGGTGGGGTCAAGGTCCTTGCTGCTCCCCCTGGAGTAATAATTTGGGGAGAGAAAGGGGTTTTGAAGAGAGAAAAGAAAAAAGGAATAGAGGATTTGCTGCTTGCTAAAAATGATGTGCGACCAAAATAGCGACAGAGAAAGGCAATCACCTGGAAGTGCCAGGCTTGAGGACAGGGAGGGATTAAAGGGTTTGTAAGGACAGACCCTCTGGGAGAAAACATGAAAAAGAGAGGGGAAAAAGGAAAAAGGAGGAAAAAGAAAAGAAACAAAGGAAAAAAAGAGAAAAAAAGGAGGAAAAAGAAAAGAAAAAAGAGAAAAAGAGACAAAAGATAAAAACTAGGAAAAAAGGAGAAAAAAAATGAAAAATAGGATGAATGTTCCTTTTCCAAGGCACAAACTACGTGTGTGTGTTTGTTACTCACACCCTCCACATGTTATTTGAAAGCCAAATAGCAGCCAGGCCTTTGACAAGCTGCGTTTGCACATCAGCGTAGCCGAAATCTCTTCTCTAATGGCCAGTGAGGGGCTGTCAGGAATATTTTCCATGGATTTTAGAGGCAGCAGAGTTTCTGGGAGGGGAGGGCACAGCCCCCCACACACGAGCCTTGGAACCACAGTGCTCTTCCATTTCTCTAAGAATATAAAAGCAATTACAATTAGATCTGTAAATGCAATTCTTTGAGGATTTTTGCATTCCTGTAAGATTCTTGTTGGGAAATTATTCTTGAAATAGTCCATAAATCTTACAGGATTCCCCTTGGAATACTATGCTGTAAGTTTTTAAGGAATTTTCTATAGGTTTACCCTTTGAATGCATTTTCTTTGAGGAAGCAGGTCTGCACCAACACCTTTCCCAATAACCATTTTAATGCCAAATCTCTGAGCTGGGTGCAACACACACCATAGATAATATAAATGTAAGATTGTGGGAAAAATGATTAAAACCAACAATCTGTGATTTTTTAGAAGAAATAATAATCACAGGATGCTTTGAGTTGGAAGGGACCTTAAAGGTCATCAAATTATTGATAATGATGATAACAATAATCATAGTAATACTGTGATGTTAACAGAGGCAATAGTTTAAAATTACCATTTCTTGTCTATAACTTAATATAATTTGCAACTGAGACAGTAAATATCAAGTTCCACTTAAAAAAGTTCCTGATGCCTGAGAACTGCTTAGAAAAATTAAATGGAGATTTCAGGGCCAGCTCTTTCTTGCCCTGATCAGATGACTAATTCCCCTAATTCCAAGGAGAAGGAAACTCGGGTTCGTATCTAAAAATGTCCCCAGCACTCCAATGAATCGCTTTTCTGTTTAAGATGCTTCCAGTCTGAGCTCATTACGCCGCAAACTCGGCGTGCATGGAAGTGATCTGTAACAATCCTGGAGCCTGGGGCCCTTTTCCATTTGGGATTGATACATGGGATGGAATCTGCATTTTTCATCCCGGCGTCAAACAGTACAACCAGTGTGGCTGCAATTCTGCTGCAAATCTGATGCAGCAAATACAACAGAGTCCTTCAAAAATATTCCTATTTGCCCTGGAGTGGCTGCAGAGCCTGTTTGTATGGAAAAACAGGGGGAGGGGGGAAATGACCCACTGCAAAATTCAGTTTCTTCCCTGGTCAAGGGCATCTATTTCATTATAAATGTAGTTCCGCCAAAACAAATATTGTTTTTGAAGCTTTCATTATCCCAGGCGCTGGAAGGGCTGGAGCAGCGTGTGTTGGTCCAGGATGCTGCAGGCCAGGGCACTGAATGGGGCTGGGGAACCCAATTCCTGGGAGAAGGCACAGCAGCGGCTCTGGCCAGTGGGAAGGGCATTGGTTTGTCACATATGGGGACGTACAGGGGGGTGTTGGTGTGTTTTTTTCAGCTCTGTGTCCACACACTGCCTTGACCCCAGCTCAGAGGGGTGACCATGGGCACCGTTGGGCACCCATGGGGGCAGAGAGTGACCCAACCCCAACCCAACCCCCAGACTGCACCTCCTTGGTTTTATTTANAATTTAATTTTATTTATATATTAATTATATTTATATATATGTATATATACAGACATACAAGTATACACACACACATATATTTTACACAGAGATATATAAATATATAAATAAATATACGTGTATTTATGTGTGGGTATGTACACATGTGTTTATACACACACCCCTGTACATATCAGGGTGTTACAGTCATTTCTGTTCCCCAAACCCGGGGGGGACGCGGGACCCGCCGCGCCCCCAGCCCTGCGCCGGCGCGCCCTCTGTGGGTCANGCGCGCCCTCTGTGGGTCAGCGCGGGGACTGCGCCTTCCATCCCCGACCGCCCCGTCCCTGTCCATCCCTGATTGTCCCTGACTGTCCCTGTCCATCCCGACTGTCCCTGTCCATCCCCGACTGTCCCTGACTGCCCCGTCCATCCCTGCCCGTCCCTTTCCAGCCCTGCTTCTCCCTGTACCATTTATTCCTGCCCATCCCTGTCCTGTCCATCCCTGTCTCTGTCCACTCCTGACTGTTTCTGCTCAAGTCCTGCTTGTCCCGTTCCCATCTACTCCTGCCCGTTCCTGTCCTGACCATCCCTGCTCCTCCAACCCTGCCAGTCCCTGTCCATCCCT